>JAACJM010000183.1:0-173481 GCA_013368315.1 Tetrapyrgos nigripes | reverse complement strand
CGACCATGTCACTTGACAAGCTTCACGACCCAGTACTTCCCTTGGACGTTCTGATTGACGTGGTAGAGCTGCTGCACAATGATCCTCAGACCTTGCTCAGCTTATGCCTAACTAATCAAGCGTTACTTTCAGCTGCCGCAAAATACTTGTACGCCTATCTGCAGGTTCCAGTACCACCACGATACCATCAGAAGTTTCAGTCAGCTCTCCTACCATGCTATTCTCCGTTCGTACGGTACCTGAAAGTGATTTGCCCATGGTCATCAAACATCAATAACTTGAAGTAAGTGTTAAATAGTCTTAGTATTTCGCCTGACGTTTGCCTCCCTCGCCTATCGCTCAACAGGATTCTGAACCTTTTGATAGAAAAACTCTTTTAACCATGATGTCAGAGGGAGCCACTTTTCCAAACCTCGTATCTATCGAAATGATCCCCAGTGGATTCGTCGATTCTTCGGACAGCGTGAACGCCAATGATTGGATCGATCTACTCAGACAATTGTTGGAACACTATTCGTCTTTCTGTGAGCTTCAGCTTCACAGGGTTCCTCATTGCACAGAGATGGTCATGGTTGCACAGCAGGCTTCGGGACTTCGAAAACTGACAATTGGAGGCTACAATACAACCACGTTAGGACTGATATCTGCGCCTCGGAGTCACGATGGTAATTTGTCGGGAGACTTTCTCGTGTCCTTGGAGGAATTGAACTTCATCGACGTGAGTGTACTTCATTCTCCAATCCTGATACTAAACATACTTATCTTGAATATTGTAGCCATTGCGAGATACTGCTTGGAGTTCAAAGGCCTTGTCCTCTTTTATGCCTCAGTTGCAGAATGTTAGGCGTCTCACATTGGGGCCTGTTTCTTCCGATGTGGACGAGCTTTCTATTCTCTGTCGGCTTCCGAATTTGAAGGAGCTTGTCATCCGATATGATGCTCATTCAGTACGTACATTATGCCCTTTCTACATAGCGTTACTTCTTCTGAATTCCGACTCCAATTTCTAGTCAAACACCATTTACAACCCGAAACGTCATCATCCTGCTTTTCATCTCCAATCGCTCACTGTAATCCAGACCCTGGTATCTTCCAGTTCCACCCGCTCGAAGAACAATCAATTATGTCAATGGATTATCAAGATCGTCAACATTCTCCTCGCTACAGCACCTACACATTGTGAAACTATTCCCTCTGGGATAGCTGCGAGGATTTTGGCTATTGGATGCGTGGCTTCCTCCGTGCCCGGAAAAACGCTAACGCCAGTTACGACGCCATTATCGACCATCTTGTCGAAAAGCATTCCACCAGCCTACAGACGTTGTATCTCGGATATGGATTTATCAGACAGAAGATGTTCGTTTTGATCTGCAAGAATCTAAAAGCTTGAGAGAGTTGACGTTTGCCGCTTGATCCCAGTCTACTTGTGAGTGAAGGTCTTTCTGAATTATCTAGTACATGGCTAACTGTGAATGAGTAGCGGATATTTAACCGCTCCGTGTCTCGTATGGAATGGCTACACAGTGTTCAGATCGAACTTCGTAACGTCGGGAAAGAGTTGAGTGTGGATGCTACTAGCTTGATGAAGGGGTGTCCGCGTCTCGGGAGACTGCAAATTGATAGACAGCTTTATGAAGTAGGTTATATGTTGGTTCCTCAGATGGTGAAGCTTACCTATTATGCTTGTACCCAGAAACTCTTAGCCTTCGACTCCAATGGAGAGCCAGTGTATTCCGTCAAGGAAACATATCTCTTGGGGGCAAGGGCTGGGATACACATCCTCAGCCTTCATACCCCTCTGGCCTGAAGGATGACTACGTTGACTCTGATTATGACTACACCGACTCCGACTCGCCGTATTCAGATTTGGAAGGAGTTGGCTGGGGAGCAAATGCAGATTGGTAGCCCAGGTAATACACTCCTCCTGCTGAAGAATAAATATCCGATTGCTATGTTGCACCGATGAATCGCGACAGTTATATTACACCAAGAAAGAAAACTTTTGGTTTTACAACAGTATTTACCTACACTAATCTCCAATCAGCAGTACTCGAATCAGTAGGAGGAACCACTCAGTCCACAAGTGATAACATTGTGGACGCGTAGATGCACCCGACGTGGGTAGATGTATAGACGTAGAGACGTAAATTCATGAAAGCACGGCGTCAAAAGTCGTAAACTATGAACATTGTACGTCATGGGGTCGTGAAAAAGGTCGTGATTATAAGAATAAAGGCAAGGGCAAGATGAATAAAGTAATCAGTAACTGAGTATAAGATTACGAAGAATGTTGAAGACATGTACGACGTTTAGCATCAAGCTATCCAAAAGGGAGAGTGAAGAGAAGATGAGCGAAGCTGGCGAAATGAAGAAAGATTCGCTAGCAGTGGAGAGGAAACGCAAAGATGAGTCAGAGAGCAGATGTAGCAGGTGAACGAGGAGGATGTTCCGACGAAAAATGTATCCAATGGGGAGGAGAAAGAGAGTGAGAATATGCACGTGCGAAAAACCATAAGAGCCGGAACCGCAAGACAATGTACGATTGAGGAAACGAGCAACGCATGTGAGGTAGAGGAACATACATGGACGGACATAGCGGCTGGAAACATGTCGTCACGACCAACATTACTTGAACGGAATCGGTACCCCTCCCCCAACCCCGCCCACCTTCCTCCAAACATTCCTCCCCAATCCTTCCCATCCCACACCAAACAACCTCCAAACAACAATCCACATCCCCAGACTCATTAACACGACATAAGGTGCAACCGCACTGAACGAAAATGTCTGAGGGTCGAGGAGGCGAGCAAGGTGGGCGTGATAACGAGCGGGAAGATGAGTAGTTGAGATTAGAAGACGTTGGATGAGAGATTCGGGGGTTTGGCGAGTGGTGGGAGTTTGTGGTTGTGGTTGAGGCGGCGTGCTGGCAGTTGAAGAGGACGTGGGGACACTGAAAAATGAAGACAAAGGAGAAGTAGAAGGTACTATCCTCCCGAGGACACTGTACAGGAATCTCTGTACGAAAGAACCTTTCGCCGGTGTCGTGCTCTGCGTCTCATTCCTCTTCTTAACAGCCTGTTCCAGCTCTTTCTCCTCCTCCTCAACCTTTTTCTCAACCTCCTGTAACCTATCCCCAAGTTTCGCCAGCATATTCTTCGTCTGATTGATAGATTGGGTGAGAGCAGCAATTGTTGAGTCCTCATCATTGTCAAGGTCGCTTTGGGTTTGGGCTTGGGCCGTCGCGGGGGGCTTGATAGCAGAGACGGGTGGGTAGGTGGGACAGGCAACGGCCGACTACTCTCTTTCCCATCGACCCGCCCACCCGAACTCGCCGCACTCCCACCAGTATGCATTGGACTCAACACGTCCTTCAACTGTTCAGCACTCGGGATATTCTGCGCAGAAACCTTCTTGACCGTGACCCGTCCTTCGTCCTAGGTTTAGCTTTAATACCCGACTTTCTCGGCCCAGTGCCCCTAGCCGATACTCGTCCTTCCCTTCCCAAAGGGGACTTTCGCCTTGGTCGTCTTCGACTTCAGCTTCCCAAGCGTATACACCAACACCAGGCCTAGAGCTCGAAGGGGAATAGTACGCTTCGTCGTCGTCCACAGCTCTAGCCTTGGATTTGACACGGTTTCTTCTTCACTCTACCAGAACCGGCCTTGAGCCTACTGCGCCAGCGCTACTGACTGACCCGAGGTATTTCATCGTGTCAGTCAACCCTACGTCATCGTACTGACCCGAATGGCCTTCAGCATCCTGCTTAGCCAAAAGCTCTTCGATGGTTGGTTCTTCTCCAGCTGTAGGGGGAGGGGTGGGTAACGTAGTGGTTGTCGCAGCAGCAAGAGTAGGAATAGGCAAGGTAGGCTTCGCAAGTTTAGCCGTAGCGATATCATACTCGTATGGTGGAACTGGAAGCGGTCTCTTGCCCGGACTACTTTGGCCTGAGCCAAATCCACCTTCCCCTGCACTTCGTGGTTCTTCCTCCTCTCCTAAAGTCAACGACGCCGGTAGTTGGAGATGTGATGAACACCTCTTCGTCTACTGCACTAGACAAAGTACCCGAAGTGGTGCCCAAGAAAGAATTGGAACGAGAATGAGTAGATGACACGGAACTGGTACTGCCAGAGCGTTCGCGTACACGGCCAATTTCACGGAGTGCTTTCATGTCTTCGAGAATCCTGGATGAGAACAAAAAAAAGGATTAAGTAAAGTCAGCGTCAGCGAGGAGAACAAAGCACAACGATAAGGATAACGTTGAGGCGAGACATTTAAGGATGTATAATATCACAAAAGAAGGACAATACAGACTGGAGAAGTCGGCGAAAAGAAGGCAAAAAGGAAAGAAAAGCAAAAAAGAAAAGAAAAGAAAAGAAGGAACCAATGAGACACCCAACCCCCCAACCCAACGCCAGCGTTGGCACATCGACACCCCAGAATCAACCCAACGTCATCACAACAACATCCGTCAACATCAGCACTGAAGGCGAGAAATCCACACCGACGACATCGACTCCAGCCAGCATACGACGACAGCACCAGAAGTAGCAGCAACGAAGCAAGCCAAACAACAGAAATGGAGGCCCCACTGGCGTCATTCCTCCAGCCAATCAACAACAGGACTCAAAGCGTCGTCAACAACATCAGCATGGAGCCAACGATCACCCAAAGTTACTGTCTCTGCCTGTCCCTGCTTGAGCCCCAGAGTCCTGTCCTCATCCCGTCGCACCACAAGTATCCTTACAACAGGTATACTCTCACATCAATAAGCAATAAGCAGACCGCCAGAACAGGCCACCAGGACAGGGAGGACCGCCGAAAATGAGGCCGTGACGAAGGAGAAAAGGAGAACGCCGGATAGAGAAAAGCAAAGAAAAAGCAAAGAAAGGTGGACCGGTCAATCGGGCGAAAAAAAAAAAGAGGAGTCCACTTCATCACCAATAGACAACAAACAGCAACCCCGAGCAGGTCTCGACACTCATCGCCAAAAAAAAGGCAAAATGTTTCGTCCAAAAAGAAAGGAAAGAAAAAAAAGACGAAATAGTCGTAAAATGAAAAAAAAACCCACCTAGACCTTCTACCCTCCTCTCCAAACGACAACTTTTCCTTTTCCTTTTCAAACCCATTCTTCTCCCCATTCCCATTCCTATTCCACTGAGAGAGAAAGACTCGGCCATTCCTTTGACACGTCCATTACTACTGTTCTGGCTCATATTCGTGAATGTGAAGGATCCGTGTTCCTTGGTAGGTGAGGGTGTAGGAGAGAGAGAGGCTGCATTAGGAAAATCGAAACGAAAAGGAGAAAGGTATGAAGGAAAAGAGTAGACGCGTCAACATTGATACCAAAACACAAAATAGGCGTAAACTGACCTCTCCGATCCAACCCACCAGCCATCATCCGACTAAGACTCACTCTCCCCTTCGTTCCCTTCCTCCCTCCTCCTTCCTCAACCTGCATCCCAAGCATCATATCAGAGCTAGGTCTAGCCTTGCCAGCCTTGGCTTTAACACGCAAACTCTTCCCTCCTCTATTCTTCTTCGTCAACACTGCAGGCGAAGAAGGTGAAGATTGACGTCCATCCATAGCATTTGCGTTTTCAGGGGACGAAGACCGTTCGGATCCTGAAGAGTTCTCGACGCAGAAGACCCAGAGCCACCCTCTGAAGACGAATACGTAGGTAAACCATTTGGGAAATTGGGATGATCAGAGGGTATACGAGTGTGTTTGAATCGGACACTACCGTGCCCATCCGTGCGTGTGTGTCCCCGTCTTCGTCTTCATCCTCACCGAGTAGATTGATAGCCTTTTCGCCTCCGTTAAACTGAGACTCGGAAAAATCGTCGAGTAATCCGCTGACGCCTCTAACCCTCACACTTCCAGCATTAGAAGGATTCGTACCCGTAACGAAGGCATGACGATTACCACTTTTGGACATGGTGTTGTTTCGACTTGATGCTGCACTACCGGTCTGCATAGGGACGGCGAGTGCATTCGGGGAGGTGTTTGCCGATACAGAAGGAGAAGAGCCTGGTGTTGGTAAGGGACGACGTGTCGAGCCCGTGTTGACGGTGTTCTTGTTGGGTGTAGACTCGTCGTCTTGCTCTTCATCGTCAGCAGCCATCTCTTCTAGACCACCTATCCCTCTAACACTGGAGAATGGCGTCGTAGCCACGGAAGGGACGGGAGACAAGATAGAGGGCGAAAACACGGACCAGGATTAGATTCGTCCTCAAAGCCCCAGATCCTTCCCCTCAATACGTTCTGCCTCAAGTTGCGGGAAGCAGTGAGGAGTGCGGTGCGCCAGAGTTTGTTGATGCCGTAGCTGCGTTTGGGTACAAAAAGGGCGGTGAAAGTGGGAGAGAGGGGTAAGGGGTAAAGGTCGGTGATGGTGTATGGGTACGAGTTGCAAAGGTAGAGGAGCAGCAAGGGCCAAAAGGGTTGGGTGTGTAGCGTATGTCGATAGTGCGTTTCGGAGAAGGGAAAGATGGAGAGGGAAATAGTAGCAGTCAGTGAGCTGTCCACAGTACTGATACGATTCATGAAAAAACACTCACTTCTCCAAATCTCCCTCTTCCCATCTGAGGAACACCCTGCCATTAATCTTCTTATCCCTCACAAAAGCAGCGATATCCTGAGCGACGCGAACTGGCAGTTTGAGGTCTTCTCCGTCGCCACTGGCCTCTACGTTGAAGGAATCCACGGACGCCTTCTTCTTGACCCCACTCCTGACTCTCAAGGCTGTGGTGAGATAGGCCGAAAGTTGAGATGGAGTCCATAACTTTGGGTTGGGAGGTAGATCGGCGAGGTCGGCAGCGGAGTTGGTAGCGGAAGTAGGGGCGATAGGGACAGGACGACGTATCCAAGACAAGTCGTCGCCTCCGAACGAATTATGGGAATCTACTCCGGCGAAGGGGTCTGTACGGTGAGGAAAGGGTCGAACTCGTGGAGGGGGAGTAGACGGAATGCCATCCACAGCAGAAGGTGGCGGCGTAGGCAAAGGCCTAGGTGACTCTGATCCACTGAAAGAGGCACTACTCTTCCTATGACCTTGTCCAGCTGGCCTCTGCCTTGGATGACGGATCGGACTTCCCGCAACAGGCGAAGTAGGGACGTAAGAGTGTCTCGTTTCTCGTTGATAGTTGGATGTAGTCGAGTTGCTCCTACTCAGGATACCCGTAGACGTCGTCTTGATAGCGTATGGATGGGCATTGGGCTTCAGTTGTTCACGGAGGGCGGGGTCCAGTTCGGAGAAGGAGATATCTCTAGAGCGATGCTTGGCATGGGTTTTGGAAGGTTCTTTCTGGGGAGAAGGAGAAGAAGAGGGAGAGGAAGGAAAGAAAATGTCGTTGCTCATCGTGGCAGTCGCCGTCAAGGCCGTCGGTAACGTCGAGCTCGTCGTGGTCGACGATGAGCTCGCTGGGAGGAAAGGAGCGAACAAGTGACGTCGATGTCACGTTTGTGACATTCATGTTTACTTCTCAAATGCCGGTCGGCAAAACTTTGCCTCCTCGGGCTGTTTCATGCTAACGATGTGTAGAGCAATTGGATTAGATCATATCTTCACAGATAGCCCTGTTTTTCCTTTTCCACTTATTTTTCATGAACATGGACTGGCCTGACACTAGGAGATTATTCATGCTCTGTGTCGGCTTTGTGGATTCGACAATCCTCAGAAATGCGTGCTGTCTCTTCCTTCACCAAATATTCGTCTCCTTACACGTTTCCACTGCATGTTGATCTCTTTTCGAGTCGTCTTCAGGCAGGCATATCCAGCGTGGACTCGTTCTTGTCCCTGTGTTAACCTTATTCGGACGCTGAAAATTCCCCGAATATTATCCACTTCTATTCATGGAGGCTCTCAAGACATCAGGTGGATACGTTTCCGGTCCCGTACCTGATTAAAGTGAGGAAATGATGACTTCTGGGAAATATTCGGTTAAGGAAAACAGTTGATTGGTCTGCGTGATGATGAGTAGAATCTCTTTTCTCTGTATTAATGTAAGGGGCCAGACCACGAGGGAACATTAAGCTTGAGACTCGAAGAAAGAAGGCCTAGCACCGTGACTTTAGGGAAAACTAAGAGTTGATTCTGCTTAAGAATCTACGACAGAATATCAGTACGAAATAAGAGTATGAAATACATAAAGCAAGATACGAGATCATCGACGACAACACTACCCCTGTCTCACTATATTCCTGTCATAGCCTGTCATCGCCTCCTCCTCTCAGTGCGCATCCCCGTATCCACCTTCCGTTCGATCACTTCCGTCTCGGTTCGGGCGACTGTAGACCGACAAAACCAGTCTAGGACGGCTATACTACACGGGGGTCGTATGCTCATCTGTAGTGCTTTCGGGAATGGCGCGCCTCTTCACAGTCAATCATAGGCTTGAGAGGTTTACAGGAGCGGTGTAAAAATGAAATGCCATCTACGCAATTTACAATCTACATACGTGTAGCCGTTCTCATCACGTACCAACGATCTGACACGCTCCGCCTCCATGACGAGCAATTGCTTCCCATACGGCCCATTCCAGGTTTTTATACAAAATCATCCATCTACCCTACAAGGCTCGCTCCTTCGTACCCATACCCACGCCCAATCATGCGTCTGCTCACTTTCCCCCTCTTTTTCGCCATCTTCCAACTCCTCACATGTACAGCTTCTCCACTCAACAAACGCGCATCTCTTACCTCTCCTCCCTCTGGCGCTGTCGTAGTCCGTCAGTCCGGTACTAAGTCCGGCGAATTCAGCACTCTACAAGCTGCCATCGACTCCCTTGACGACAGCTCTTCGAAAACGATCTTCATATACCCTGGAACGTATAACGAGCAAATTTCTATCACTCGTTCAGGCCCATTGACAGTTATGGGGTCTACTACCGACACGTTGAAACAATCCGCTAATCAGGTTACCATTCAACATAGTCTGAGTGCGGCTGTAGCTGGTAGTGATGATGCGAGTGGGACGTTTAGGGTGCATAAGGACAACCTCAACTTGTACAACGTCAATATCAAGAATACGGTGACTAAGTTCATGATTCCCATACCGATTCAAGTTATAACTGACCGAAAAACACTTCACTGCGATTTGCATCTGCATCTACTAGTTCGGCAAAGGATCTCAAGCTATCGCTCTCTCCTCCTACGGTAACCAACTCGGTTATTACGCCGTCGGTCTTTACGGCTATCAAGACACCCTTCTCACTAACCAAGGCACCCAGTTCTTCAGCGCATGCTATATCGAAGGCGCAGTCGACTTCATCTTTGGCCAACATGCTCGTCTCTTCATTCATAGATCCACTATCGCCTCAGTAGACGCTGGAGCAATCACTGCTAATGGTCCCAGCTCCGCTTCGGACAATTCTTTATTTGTTATCGATTCCTCATCGGTTATCCAATCTAGTGCTGCTACTACCAGCCTTACGGGGAAAGTATTCTTGGGTAGACCCTGGAGTCAGTGGGCTCGTGTTGCATTTACCAATACGATGCTTTCGTCTGTTATTAACTCGGCGGGATGGGAACAGTGGAGTTCTTCTGCGCCTAATACTGCGAACGTTGAGTTTGTCGAGGTCAACAATTCGGGTGCGTTCCTTTCAAAAATTTCATTTCTTCTCCCTTTTATGCTTTCGTACTAATCACTGTCTTCAGGTCCCGGAGCAAGTGGTACCCGAGCCTCCTTCTCAAAGAAGTCGACTTCAACAGCTGGCTTTACGGCTTCAGACGTCTTGGGAAGCTCATGGACGAGTTGGGTAGACCAATCCTACGCCTGAGCGGCTCGGTCTAGTAGTAATAAAGGCTGCAATCTATATTATAATAATGTCGTTAACTACCGTCTAATCCAATACTTACCCATTACCCATTCTGAAATCATCCTTCCACTGGTCTCAAACTTGTGTGATCAGAATAATAACCCGATATCTATGAACCCTATGACGCCTAACTATTCCCTCAAACCTAAACACTCTCGAATCCAACTCGAATCTTCCTCCTCCAACTTTTGCCATTGAATGCAAAGAGGTTCCTAAGGCGAAATTTATTAGTGCTTTGGAACCCGAGAGCGCGTCGCGCCGTCCAGATAGGGGGTAGACCTGCTTTCTTTCCTTCACTGACTCGGAGAGACTCTATGCAAGTATTTGATCAACCTCCGGATAAGGGAACCTGGCGCAGATTTAGTACCGCCATATATGTCCGTCGTACCCGGCACCCCACCATTGAAGACCGCGACTGATCGCGTAACCTGTGAACAAAGCAACCCAGTCGCGTCCTTCGGATTCCATTCTTACCCTAATGCTTCGTCTATCATTGGTCTATCATTTGTCTATCATTGGTCTATCATTTCATCCCCTTGCTGGAGGTAGTCAAACAAACAAGTAAGTAACTAATCTTTTCTTTTGCTGATCGGATACGCAATCTATCAACCCCTCTCCCTCCACCTCCTTCCTCTCTTACACGACTGTCACGACACGGCAGAAGCTACGGCCAGTCTTTTGGTACACTCTTTATTATCTGAAGCAGAAGATACCGGCGTTGAAGCACTTCCGTCTCGTTGCGACGAGAACAACCGTATCCACACCCAGTCCTTGTGGTCCTCTTCGGCTTAAGCCTGTAGGGACGAACGAGAGAGTTCTGTGATTGGTTACAAAATGTAAGCTAGTTACATGGGTGCTGGCTTCCTTCACGTACTTACCATCCTGCTCTCTCGAATTCTCTGCTCCGAGTCGGTCTCGTCGTCGAATGTCACTCTAGTCATCACTCAGCACTGTTTTCGTCTATAGTCTTTCAGGAGCGATGGCCTTTTTCTAACCAATCGGTAATTGAATCAATTTCAGATGCTGCATATGGAGTTCTAGAGGAACCGTAGTTTGTACATCGTCTTTGTAACCACTAACCTGTATATACTGATATTTGGCCCACACATGAAGCTAGTCAAACGAGACGACGCAAATGCTAGAATATTACGGTAAACTTGCTTTCTGAATTAAGGATAGGAAAGGTTGCTAATGAATTGTAATGGCCTGCTTTCTATCTTCCCTCCATCCGTTATACTCTGCCACATTGTCAACGTGGATACTATCAATGATTCCGCCAGTCTTCCTTGCATGTTCCTTCAATCGCTCAAGCTCAACCAGAAGGCGACCGTCCTTCTTAACATTATTGCTAGGGACAAATCGCTCTCTTTCTCCAGTCGACTTCCAGTTCGGAAGCGAGTCGACACCTACCTCACGGAGGGTCTTCAATTCCAAGAGTGACTGTTTACAATGATTAGTCACGAACAGTATGCAGAGACAGAGACGAACATAATCATCAGGGTTCTCTCGATTGAGATTCATCGGCTCCTTTAGAATGATTTTGGGACTTGTGATGAACCTTGGCATGCGATTGTGATTTTTGCTTCTAGAATGAGGCTACTTTGCTATCAGACGCATTATTTCACGCTGAGTATGGAAAGGAAACATACCATGAAGCCATGACAAATGAACATGTCTCCGGCCTTCCCAGCGCATTCGACGAATTTATCACATTCTCCCGCTATGATAGGATCAAAGGCGGTTGTACCATCCGGATCTCTAAGCTTTTGCGGGCACCCCTGTGGACGATCATGGAGCCATTTGACGACATGCGTGAGGCCATCTTCGCAGATCCAGGTTCCGCCGGATCGTGGGGCAACATCGTTGAAGAGGATGACGATCAAGAGAGACTGATCACCAGAGTCGAGGAAGTGAGTGAACCAATTGCCGTCTCTGCGGAATGGTTAACTTTGAAAAACGAAGAGCAAAGATATCAGAGCATACACATGCCAGTTTCCCAAGTCTTTGGGTTGGACAACTTTCTGCAGGTCGTGTTAGCTGACTGACTGAGTTACTAGTAGATGACTGACGTCTCTATATTCTTCCTTGCCAAAGTTGGCGATCAAACTGTCTCCAACTTTGTCAAAAATTGTGTTGTCGATGCGATCTTCTCCTCCGAGGATCTCACCTAACGATATGTCAGTAGTAAGCGAATGCCAATGTATGTAGTAAGTCCAAGAGCGTACAGATAGCGCCCCAACCCTTCGGGGCAAAGTCTTTCCAAAGCATTTCCTTTTGCCTCGGCATCCTAAACCATTCCTCTTCCCAGGTATTGGAATCGTTAGGGTCGTAACCCGTCCTGATCCAAACGTCTCCAACAAAGCGGTCAATATTCTCTTTCTTGACACCCTGAGGAAGATGAAACCACCCGTGCTCGAGGAAGTGCTGCTTTTGCTCGGGGGTGATGACTTTATAATTGGAGTCTTGAAGGCCTGGCATTCTGCTAGCGTTTTGACAACGTTTTGAACAGCTCTCAGAGCGTACCCCCGAGCATTTTATAGCCAAAGCTGTGTTCAATGATTTGGTTCCGTACCTTAGGTACTATTCTCATGAGTTATAATAGCCTCTGGCTTCATGTGACATCTTTATCCACCGGAAACCCACGATTAAGTTGAGACTGGAGTATAAAGGTATACAGAGTTCCCAGTACGTGACAGTCGGAGTGGTAACAAGTCGAAGCCTCGTTCACACATGTCCCGCAATCTGATTCAGTATTAAGCAATGTTCTCATGAGTCGTAAAAAAGCCAGATAGATGTCTATAGATGTGTATTATCAGCATCCACATTGGCGGCTTTCCAAATTTGGAGCTTTTACCAGCAATATGGTAGACTCGTTCCCTGTCGGTTGGTAGAAAGGTGCCTTGGCGGAGTTTGAATGGGGCACGATCACCAATCGACTGGTAATAGTATAAATATCGCCGGGTGGGATCCCTGCCCGTGTAAGAAAGGATTTAGGCAAAATTTGCTGTTGTCCAAGGCTACTTTCGCAGGAAGTACCTGCGTTATATATCACGCCGAAAAGACCAAAATATCCGCTCGACGGATAGGTGACCGAACAGACATACCAAAACATATATCCGAAGAGATAACGTATCAGTAAGCTAGATATATTTGGATGCCTTTCGGTACATTTGTGAGCAGACGCATGTCCTATCAAATCTATTGAAAAAAGTACAATCAACCTGGGCTTCAAATATGTGTCCAGATACGAGTTCAGATAGAATCCGGATTCCGGACAAGGGTCCCGATAATTCATCTATCTATATGATAGTCCATCCGTCGACTCGCGCTAGAGAACGGAGCAATTAGACTCGGGGTTGGATCCCGTGCTTGGCATACCCGTAGTCATCGTGAGTGTCCCGTCCTGTTCACTGTGCATGTTCCCATTTCATGCACAAATCTTTCCCAGCCATCACCCGATCCAGTGAACGTTGTACCCCTAGATATCTCTGCACAGCGCCATCTCACAAATCTGAAAAGCTTTCACATTCTCTCAGAAGAGTGAACGACATAGGTACATCAAAAATTTTCACCAAAGTTGCAAAAACTCGTCGAGGCTTGTCCAAGTTACGAGGCCCTTTAAGGCCGAGTTAACTTATGTCGACCTCGAAAATTTTACCACGACCTCAAACTCCCACCCCTTTTCGTTGCCACTCAACCCAAATTTGTGTCGTCACCACACCACGCCGGTCTCTACTTTCCCGATCAACCCGAAATATCCAGACTGAGTCTGGACCGGGTCTACATACGTCGACAATCATGACATCATGCCAGTGTGTTGACTCATCTCACCTTCATTGCCAGCGTCGTGCTTCATGGGATACTTACTCGCGTCCACGGCTTTCTCTCCGCAAGTATGGCCATACTAATTGTCATCCGACATTTGCCAGTACTCACCGCCCTACTTCCTCCACTTCTGAAGCTTGGCTTCAGCCTCGACGCCCTCATAATTCAGAATTCTTGCCTCTTCATCGTCATTAATTTATGTTTATGTCGTACTCTTAGCGACCTGTAGCGACCTCAAAGTCTTTTCCGCGGGTTCAAACTCCCAACTTATTTTGCTCATACTACTTTGCAAGTAGCTGCAACGTAGTCAATATAAGAGTGAGGTTTTGTTGAGGAGGGCCTCGTAACTTGCTATGTGAAGCAGTGGCACCTTTCCCCAGTTTGAAGAGTATCAAATTGTGTATGTCTTTTTTGTGCGTTTTTCTTCCTACAGGATCCTACAGGGTCCAGCCGAATGACATCATGCTGTGTGGCTGAATGGAGTTTGAATTTTGACAGCAAGCTTTGAGTAGAAATTTCCATGTCGTTCCTTTCCTCTTCAACTACAACTATCTTAGCGGCACACTGAAGTGCGCCATCCCTGACTCCTCTTATTTCCGCTTCCTCCATCTTTTTCTTTCTTTTAGGCACCCGAACTTATTTCGATGTCTTTCTACGTGAAGCCGAATATGTTTCATCACCGGTTGCAAATAGAATCAGTTTCTAATTGCAGAGCACTGTTACCAAGTCAAGAAAGTGGATCATTTTGTCATTGGTTGTCAATACTTTTCAGTAAATAAAGGGAAGGTATATCAATGACAGATAACTTGGAACCTGTATAATTGGAATATTCACAAGGGCATGCACACGTTTGAGGTGGAACATAAATGGAATACTGTCGGTAACAGAATAAGCAGTTCAGTATAGTAGAAACTGGCACAAACTCTGGCTGGCTCTCTTTCTTGTAGAAATTGTGTCTGTATAAATCAGGTTGATCCAAGGTTAGAGGGGGTAGAGCTTTATCACTTTTGACATGATCTGCATGATCAAACAGTAAGTGAATCAAAGGTATGTGTAAGAATTCTCTGTATCACAGTAAAAGGCTCTTTGGACACAAACATGGAACAGGGTGTTTCTGTTATGAACTAGACAACTGTTATGAACTAGACAACTGGGGAAGCAGCCAACTCACAAACTGAGCCAAAAGGCCAAAATATCAGGTCTGCAGGCCTGATTACAGGCATAAGTATAAGGGGGGTGTTGGGGAGCCTGATACACCTAGTTGACTGAAGACTTATGTTTCTTCTCAATTAATTGTGCCTAGAGCATCAGATATCTTCAATATAGGCTGCATTGAAAGGAACAGTCCAAATGTGACTGGCAGCAGGCAAGGCTAGTACAAGCCCGACATGCCAAGTTGGACCTAAAAATAATGGTACCATCACATATATTTAACAGTAAGATAGAGGCAGCCAGGAACCGACACCTCTTATGTAAGCTCAGCAAGTCAACAACGACAACCACTTCTCCTCTGTCCCACATCCCTTTTTCATGATTCTGCTCAATAGGAGTTGTAGCTAGAACCATGTACTTCAATTCCTATTGAGCAGAAATATGATATCTTACTTTACTCTCAAGTTTTAACAAAAAAATTTCCAACCTTTTCTGTGACCTCAAAAAGTGTTCTTTTAGTGTTTGCAGCAGTTTTTGGTTTTTTGACCTCTCAGATTTGGCATGTGGCTGTGCACTTAGTAAGCTTATTAATCAATACAGTAGCCCAAAATGGAACCTCGTCCGAGTCGGTCTGACACCTGCTACCATGCAGAAAGGCTCTGATCTCATCATAAAATACGGAAGTTCACTAAGTATTGAGAACCCTGAGGCTCTGAAGTGGTAGACTACCTGTCATTACTGTGCTATACAGAAATACAGCCTTGTTCCAGAGCTGTGTCCATGTAAGTGTGCACCACAAGCCCCAGGCTTAGCTATAGCTCAGCCGGCGCTCTGTTTATTGTTGAGACAAAAAAAAAATTTGGAGCCAGGCAGATTTTGCGCTTTCCCACATTATGTAAGCTGCTTAGTAAGGGTCTTGGCTCCTGGCTGCCTCTATCTTAGCATCCAAAATTGATTTTCTCGAGAACATCTGGTTACGAGGCCAAATGAAATGAGGTTGAGTTTATTACACTCGACTTCTGCTTGTGGCTATGCTTAAACGGTCCCGTCTATCCGTCCGATAAACAGGTTTGGACCGGAGTGATCCGTGGGGCTGTGTTTCTAGCTTTGTCCTGGTGTGATCCGACGGAAAGAAATATTAGTTCCGACACAACAGGTGGGCTGCGCCTACTGCCGGCAAATTCCGTTCGCGTCCACGCGATGTATTACGAGGCCAAATAAAATGAGGACAAGTTTTCTACACTCGGTTTCTGCGTGTGGCTATGTTTAAAGCCTCCTGATTTTCCCCGTCCGTCTTTTTCCGTCACTTGCCCCTATTATTAAGCTCCGGGCCGCAACTCTCGCTGCCTTTTTTCATCCTCTTCGCAAGTTAGAAAACCTACATGATTCATTTTTATTTTCATTTCTTGTATTTTCAACATTACCTTCTGGCCTTGTACTCGCCACGCCTGGGCGCTGGCCCACAACTCTTTCATAATACATTAGACAGTTTGCGCAGCCACGAGCCTGCCCGAAATGGCATGTGCGCATCACGAACCGCTCGAAACCCTGAGTTGCGCCCACCGTAGACACGTAGACTGTATAATCCCCATCACCTTTCCGTAAAATGCCCATTACTCGTCGACAAGCCATCGAAAATGACCAGACCAATGCCAACGCAGCTCGTGATGAAGAGGTTTCCAACGGTTGAAGATTGTCGCAGCTGTGACACGAGTGATACGAGAGAAACGACTTCGCTCCCAGCCGAACTGCATACGGATGTCTGCTAGACGACCAGTATAGGCAAGACGTCTGAGGAGCATGCAAAGGGCTGTGACACGATCCTCCTTTATTCTGTTCTCCTTGCAGTGCACGAATGGTGGTAAGTCAAGGACCTCTGTGAGTTGATATATTTTGTTGCGAGTAAACCTGTTTAAGGGTATGTGAGCTGGTGTTGCGGTTGACAATGCACAAGGATGCACCGAAACTGTTCTAACCACACTGTATCTGCCAGCTCATCCAAGTCTACCGGTCCACCAGGCCGTGAACCACTTTCTGCATCACTCTCTTTCTCTTCAACGACATTCGCAATTTTAAGGAGAAGCTGTTGGAAATTTTGCCGTTGCTGGAGCAAAACAACTTCCATTTGAGTAGTACGACGTGTTACAGGTGATGTGAGCAGTGTAATGTATGAGAAATACAGAAATGCCCAATTTTCGACTGGTGCAGGCGCAACTCAGCTTCTCGGGTGGTTCGTGACGCGCACGTGCCATTTCGGGCAGGCTCGTGGCTGCGCAAACTGTCTATTATGCTGCAATGCATCTCCATTACTATCGAATGAGCAGGGCGCAGGGCGCAATGCACCCAAAGCGGCAGAGCCCATCGGCAATCCGAGTCTAGACTTGACGGCAATTACAGACACGTGGATCTGTGCTCCCAGCCCAAAACGGTATGGTGGTCCTAACAAGAATTCTGTCTCTAAGAAGAATTATGGGCAGCAATACATTATATTTAGGCAAGGTAGTCCCAATCACGCATAGTCGATTGAGGGGAACAGTGAGAGCACAGCAATTCTAAAAGCGGCGAATCCCAAATCCCGATCCCCGACACCCCAAATTGGAAAGGAGTAATGAGGCTGAATATCCGATGGTCCGATGGATTCCGATAATTCCGAGTCTAGAATGAGCGGCACTTACCAACGCGTGGACCTGCGGTCCCAAGAGGTTCCAGCCCAAAGCGATAGGATGGTCCAAAGCTAATTTCCATGCGAGAATGGGTTTTTAAACAAGCATTAGCCTTGTGGTTGATCCATGGCTTTTAACAATTATAGGAATGGTTACATCCATGCATTCTTTAAAAAGTTTTTAAAGATTTTAGCGTTTTGGCCTCCGAAAAGGGACAAATCGACAACTGCTGGGAAGCAGATAAATCAAGGAACAGTCTGGTTAATTGATGCATGAATCATGCAGATCCCGGGATAAAGGAAGTGGCGATTCAATGAAGCCGTAGTACTTCGACTGCCTGGACTGCCTAAACTCACAAGAAGATCGGAGGTATTGTGGGCACGAGCTTTTCAGACGGGAAAGCAGATATCATTATAGGTAAGACTTAGTTCCTGCCTTCTCTCCTGATCTCCTTGCTGGCTATCTTTTCCGGTGCTATTTCTTCTCTGATGGGAAGGCAATATTGCAATACAGCAAAAGGTATTGAATGTATGATATGAATAAAGGCACTTGTAGACCTCTGCAAATGAAAGAGAATAGATATAATTTGTCCCCTTTAGTATCCATCCAGAGGCTTCCTTTCGATCGAACAGACGGCGTTCGAGCTGTATTGGTAGGTGGCTTTCAATTCACAGTGGTCCCACCGCCCATCCCCTTCTGTAGGGTTGGGTGCGGCGCGCCACTTGATCATACTTAAAAAGAAGCACCAAACCTGGCAGCGTAGCAAACGTCGCTGCCCTACCCATAGTTACCCTGCTCGAGTCGGACGATCTCAAACGCATCCTCGCCAACTGTACATCGAGGCTTCGTCAAAAACTCAACTTGACGGAGTGGTACGAATCCGACTCTGCTGATACGCGTATTCCCATTAGCTTGTATGTACTATAAGAAACTTAAATACAATTCTCAAGGCTTTGAGTAAAAAGAAGCCTTACATAGCTCGGTGTCTGAACTTTATTGTTGCACCAAACCTTAAATTATGCAACGGTCAATAGAAAGTGTCAGAGTCATGTGCTAATGACTTTTTTGTGCGCATCCGTCCTCTTGCGAGTCAGATTCACTACCAGGCCGTGGCTCCTATTCGACCACATCTAGCAACTTGATCTGATCCACTTCCAGCATACTAACATGATGGAATCGAGCCTGTGTTCATTCTGTGCCAGCATTGATTTTCGCGAAATAATCCTACGGCCATCAACCTGGACGGACCAATCCAAACATAGATTCGATGGCCTAGGCTGGCGTATGCGCTCGATAGACGAATGCACAAACCATCATAATAGCATGGATGAGTTGACTGACTGTGCGTTTGGGTCTGATGCCACCAGCCCGGGTGGTCACAGTCATGTTTGTCCCCTATGCAAGATGTTCATCCTCGAATGGCTCAGATCCAAAAACTGTTTTGGGCTGGGTTTTACTGAAGATAGGCTTCCATTACCTGGAGAAGATGATCTGAGTAGAATTCGGAGGTTGATCAGAAGGAACCAGATGGTTGAAGGGGGATTGTACATTGGGCCAGCTCATGACTCTTTGGATAAAGATCGTGAGAGGGGTGGGATGGGGTTATGGCATATAAATCATTTTGAAAGCAGTAATTCATTCCCTGAGTATAACATTGGTTTGCTTTATTTTTTTCTTTAAGAGGGGTGAGTGGTAATAAATAAAATACTTACTATAAATTTACTATGCATTACTTACTTACTACTTTGACAGATACACTTCCAAAAAATAACTCCCTTCTCACCAATTTCATCTGGAGCCGGGGTGTTGAAGAGGAATCAAGGACATCTTCCACTTTAAACCTAGCTCACACTTGGCTGAAAGACTGCTCAGAAAAACATGAAGTCTGTCAAAAAATAATCAAATCAAACACTCAATTACCCACCAGAGTTATTGATGTGAATGGACCCCATCTCAAAATCACCAAAGGATTGACTGGGAAATATACTGCTCTAAGCTATTGCTGGGGCCAAGATAGCCATACACATTTGAAGCTTATAAAAAACAAATTAGATGCATTCCAGGGAAACATCCCATGGGTAGAGCTTCCTCAAACACTTAAAGATGCCATTTTTGTGACTAGGGGGCTGGGTATTCCTTTTCTCTGGATTGATGCTCTATGCATCATTCAGGATGATAGAGAGGATTGGAGAACAGAGGCAGCCTGCATGAATGATGTGTATAGAAATGCTGTTGTCACATTGTTTGCAGCAGATTCAGCCTCTGCAAGTCAAGGATTTCTTAGTAACAGAATGGTCAAACCTGAAGTTGCTTTGTCATTATCTGATCCTGAATCAAGGATAGAAAGTAGCGAAATCTTTGTCACCTATGCTTCATCTGAAGATAGTGACAGTGCCAATCATGAAACTAGACTGTTGGGTGGTAACCCAGGTCCTTGGAGTACTCGTGGTTGGACTCTACAAGAATATCTATCTGCTACAAGTGGAATATTCTTCACAAAGCACCAAATGAGCTGGTATTGCCCAACATGTGTAGTAAAAGAGGATGGTGAATATGTTGATTTACTCAAAGAGCAAGCAGAAGAAATAGCACTTACACTCAAAGGCACCTACAGACACATGAATCTCACAGAAATCTCAACTCGCTGGGTTGTACTTACCCAAATGAAGCAAGTATATCTCAAAGACATTTCTGATCAAATTTATCATAAATTACTACTGGATGAATTTCATGAAATAGTCAATGACTTTCTGCATAGACTGTTCACTTTTCATTCAGACAAGTTGGCAGCAACAGCTGGGGTAGCAAGGATAATGGAGGAAAATTTGAAGTTACAAGGTGTTTGTTCAATATACTATGCTGGATTATGGTCTAGTAACTGGGTGTCTGGTTTGCAATGGGAAAGTAATCACAATAGAAATTTCTTGTGTCATAGTATGATTTCAAAAAAAGAGAGCTCAAATGCACCGTCATGGAGTTGGGCAAGCATTGTAAATGCCGTGTATTCACGAAATGTGATTAAGCAAAGTTTCTTAACACAGATTCAATCACCAATTGCAGATGACCAAGAGCGTTTCAATCCTACAGGACATCTTGTACTCAAGTTTAATGCACCTTTGGTATATCTTTCAGACATGTGGATGAAGATTCATTCTCAAGAGGATGGAAATATAGCACAAGAGAATCCAGGCATCTTGGCATTTGAGAAGATTTTGAGAGAAATTTTGTGTCTTGATGCTTCAGATAGTGAGAGATATTTGGGGACAGAGTTTGCTCAAAAACATGAACCATATGCAGGACAACAATTCGCAGTAATTAAAGTTTCTTTGTCTCAGAACTGGATTAGGCCTGGGCCTGATGATTATGATAGTTCCCAGTCCTCTCCTACTAGTATAGATACAGACTCCACCAGTCTGAGTGTTGCAGAGGCTTCTCATATATTCTATCTCATCTTAGAAAGTGTACAGCATTATCAAGGAGCATTCAGGAGGGTTGCTTCATTTGAACTTCAGTGAAGAGGGAAGCTATATCCTATTTTATAAAATCACAACCTACTGAAGGGAGACATGGTAGAACTTCAGAAATGATTGCAGATCTTCCATGGAAAGAGGAGAGGGTGGAGTTGATTTGAACATTACTTGGATCACACTGATATACCTGTATTTGTGATATCTTGGATGAATTGAAGTTCTAAATTTCTACTATTATTTCTCTTTTCCTGTAAAGATATATTCATAGCTACATAGCAAAAAAAATTGATTCAAACTGTTCTTTCTGTACTGGGCCGTCCTTTTTCCCAATATCTCTTGTTCAAATTCTGTTCTGCCATGGCATAGGTAAGTCTTAGCTGGAAGAGCTCTCGCGATTTTTGTATTCTTTCTAAGAAATTCAAGTTCTGCTACATGTACATAGCAATAGCCTGTGCACATCACATCACTGCACTTTGCCTCCTCTGCTGAACCAGGAGCAGTTTCACTAGCGATCAATGTAGTGCAATTGCAGGCTTTGAGTAGGAAAGATCAAAATTTGACATACACATTGTTTAATGTTACAGGCAGCCCAATTATTTCAATAAATGATGACATTCGTTTGATATGAATACACACACTCTTGCATCAGTACATCTCTGTGCTAGTAACTACAGTCCTCGTTTATCTAGCCAATTCCTCTGTGCTAGACATGCCACACTCCGTTGATCCGTACTGATTCAATAGCAATACATGCCACCTACCATTAACGCAGATCTATACCGTAAGGAGAACAAAAGAACAAGGTGTAAGCCAGAGTCAACATAAATATCCAGTGAAAATGCATATAACGAAAGGTAAAGATTCAAATAGTGCTAGTTGTTGAGTCTCGAAACATATGCTCCGGGTCAACGGATGCTTTGAGTGCTTCGAGATGGGGATAGTGGGAGGTAGCGGTGTTGCCCTGTCAACCTTTTTTGTGTAATACTCAGTATCAGGGATGACATACTCGGGAATAAATATTCGAGGGAAAGATAGAAAGAAAGGGGAAAAGAGGGAGAAATAGAGAGGTAGAGGAGCAAGGAGCAGGGAAGGAAGGAAGGAGGGAGGGACGGCAGATATGTATACTCACAGTCGGAAGCGGAAGCCAGTCGTCGATGTAATTTGGGTATGCGCTGTTGAGAAGTTTGGAGAAATGAGCAAGCAAGTCCTGGAGTAGGGCAAGAAAACGCCGAAGAAAACACAAAAATGTTGTAGCAACGCACCCAAAATTCCAATCACTGAGGACAAGAGGAGTGTAGAACCAGGTCACGGATTTCAAGCTGGACAGTAGTGTACTTCGGGAATCTTTTAATGAGTCTTTATTTAATTGAACTTATATACGAAATTTTTTGTACTATTAGGGTGTTTCACGCGGGCGTTTTTTGGTGTTTTCAGCCGTTTTTTGATGTCGTTTTTTGATCATTTTTCGATCCGTCTGAAATCTCACTTTTCGAAAAAACTAGTCGTTTTTTCAAGTTTGCAAAAGCGGCTCTGACCCTATGCTGGTCCGAGTGCACTTTTATTCGACCCGTATTGACAAAAAAGTGCACCCGTATTCATTCAGACTTGGCACCCGTATTCATTGATTGGCACCCGTATTCACTCATATGATCGACACCCGTATTGATTCAAAGTTGACACCCGTATTGAAACAAGTGTACAGTCCATATGTAATCAATCGAATCTGGTTAGATAGCCCTAATTGAGCAGTTCTCACGGTGCAGGTCTTGTGACTTATCACCTGATTCACCTGATTCAAACGCGTCGCGCATTGTTTATTCTTCAACCACTTCCACGCACGCTTCACTACCTTTCTCGCCACTATGCCTGAGGGTCCGGAGGCCCTTGTATTCGGTGAAACGTTCAAGAAAAGTGTTAAGGAGCATGCCAGACGCTCAAAAAAGCCATTGGAAGGTCGGCAAATCAGTAATATTGTTCTTACTTCATTCTCAACGCTTAGTTAGGTTTTCTACGCATCCACCCCTCTATGTTTGCTCTTGGTACTGCTCAGCGAGATTATTGCACGATTACCGTTGACCAGAGCCGATTCGACGCATCACTAGAGCCACTTGAACCGCTGGTTTGCAATGTCTATGACTCGATGCGCATCAAGGAGGCTCGCTATCGGTGCTGCGAGCAACTTCTATGCCCAAAGTACCAGGTCCTGTTCTTATTTGTACTTGTGGAAAGTACACTGCTGTAGCAGCAGGTTACGTGCGTCTCTTTATTATTTCTTTTGGAGTATTGTCTTATGTGGCATATCTTTCTTCGTTCGATAGCACTGTGTCACGATCTCTTGGGGCTTGGAGGCACATCCTATACAGATGTCCCGAGAGGTTTATGAAGAGATCATTGCTTCTAGTTTCGCCGGAAACAACAGTGACAAGATCAAGGCAGAGAAATTGCGAGTGTTTGCAGTCCCAAGTCGGTTTGTTGAGCCAAACTCACAGCCACTTCCAAACGGACGTGACCATCGTAACATATCTATCTTTATGGCTATTGTCACCGCCAATTGGGTATGGGCAGTTTGCGACTTCTCTCGCCTTGTCAAGCTACACGTTACCTCGTTGAGCCGTCCTTGGCAAACCAGTGACTTTGAACCTGGTTCAGAGGTGCGTAACAATGTTTTTACTCCGAATGATACACCATTTAATTCTCGCATTTCTGTGATATAGATGTGGCCTGTCATTTGGTCTCCATTCAAATGTGGGCCTGATTGGTTTCAGGAACCTTCTCTGGTCAGAGAACAGCTAAACTTATGGCGTGATGGATAGTTAATGGGGCTAGGTCTCCATCCATTGCCTCTGCAATGGATGATTCTATGACCTTCAGTCCTTTTGGCCGTCATCTCATTTCTGACAGCCTTCATTCACTTTGTCTCTTTCCCGGTACTCCCGCACGACTGATCTGCCAGTCAGATGAGATCTATAGATCCTTTGTTGACTCCCTTTTTCGGTATCTTCACAATCACTTCTCAAAGGATTTTTTAGATCTTATTGCCGTCCGCATGAACTCTAATAATCCTTTTGCCTTCAATGAGAGGGCAGATCGAAACTACACCAGTAAGTGTATGCTGGTGTTCAGAAAAGCGTTTGTCTCTGTTCCTGTCAAGATGTTCAACTTCTTTGCATCGATGGGACTACTAGATCCATTACACATTATTGGTATGTTTCTGTTTCACACATATTTATGTACATATACCAATATAATCTGACTTTCTATGCCGTAGGCCAACCCTATACTCTTCATAATTCGCAGCACATTCTCATCACTGATCCGGCTCGCAAGTCGGTCATCCTACCTGTCTGGCAGCGTGGAGATTTCTTCACAGTAGTCCGTGCCCAGGTAGAGGCTGAGTGGCAGGGGAAAAAATCCGTCAACACGCTGGTAAGTGATTATACTAGTGAATCCTAGTCAAAACTGATTACAGCTGGCATTTGGCAGGTAGCAGCAGAGGATCACCGCTTAGCTGGTTATTCTACTACTATTGGCCCAGACAATTTCCATAACTTGAAGTGCAACAAGTTAAATCCAAATGATTCTAACACATTGAAACGTGGTCCTGGTCGGCCACCAAAGGTAACTGTGCTTCATCTTGCCTGGCCTGTACGATTAGATCTGACTACAATCAAAAGGTTTGCGACAGGTAGACGTGGTGGTGTCAGTAAGACCCCCACAGTAGAGGTACTTCAACGGAGATTTGAAGAAATCTCCAAAGAAAATGGTACTATTATATCCACCCAGAACCAAGCGATCGAGAAAGTCGAAAAGTTATTTCCCTCCACTCCTCCCTCAATCTGTGTCCTATCTCCATTCACTGCCATTCCCCAACCCTTTATCATCACTATTTATACTGGTACACTTTCAAGAAAGCATACATATGACAAAGTTGATCAGTGGGTAAATTGGCTTTAAATTGCTTTCAACCTGACTGACATTCATGCAGGTCAGATTACCATGACACGTCTTCACCCATCACAACAGAGAGAGCATCTCGAAGAACCAGACATTCCCTGTGATAATACTGGTTATCTGTAATATATGTATGAAATAGCCCAAGATATCTATGAAAATCATTCAGTATCTCTGAGAAAAGAAAGATAAATTTACCATGCAGGCAATATCAGCATTCTGGAAACAGTATTCTCATTGTTTAACATGTGTAGGAATATATCCAAAATGTGTACAGTATCTCTAAGAAAGATGTAAAATTGCTGAGCAGGCAATATCAGCATTCTGGAAACATAATTCTCATTGTTCAAGATGTGTAGAAAGGTATACAAATGTTAACAGTATCTCTGAGAACAATATAAAATTACTATGCAGACAATATCAGCATTCTGGAAACAGCATTCCCATTGTTCAAGATGTGTAGAAAGATATTCAAAATGTGGACAGTATCTCTGAGAAAGATATAAAATCACTATGCAGGCAATAACAGCATTCTGGAAACAGTATTCTCATTGTTAAACATGTGTAGAAAGGTATTTCAAAATGTGTACAGGATCTCTAGGAAAGATGTAAAATTGCTGAGTAGACAATATCAGCATTCTGGAGACAGCATTCCCATTGTTCAAGTAGTGTAGAAAGGTTCCCAAAATGTTCACAGTATCTCTAAGAATAATGTAAAATTACTATGCAGTCCAGCATTCTGAAAACAGCATTCCTATTGTTTAAGAGGTGAAGAAAGGGATCCAAAATATGTACAGTATCTCTGAGAATGATGTGAAGATGTAAAATTTCTATGCAAGCAATATCAGCATTCTGGAAACAGCATTCTCATTGTTCAAGCTGTGTACAAAGATATCCAAAATGCGTACAGCATCTCTAAGAAAGAAGTAAAATTACTTAAGAAGTCATTCATCTTTGCCATCTTTGCTGATATCAAACCAGTGTTCCAGTCAACAAATGATCAATTCCATTGATCTGGTATCTAAACTGGACTGTAGAAAAGGTACGTAGTAGTAGATATGTACATGCCTGCACCAGAGTATATACACAAGAGGCCGTGCAATAGTGTATTGAGACATAAGATCAAGAAACTGTGCTATTTGCCAAACACGAAGGTCTTCATACCACCATTGAATGCATTTGACTGAGATGAAGAGAACTTCTGTGTAAGCCCTGTGATAAGAGCAGATGGATGGCTGCGGTGAGGAGGAGAAGGAACATTATCTTCGTCGTTGCTGGTGATGACTGCAGTAGAACTTTCACCTGCACGAGACATGGCTGTAAATTCTGATCAGAAGCAATATATGAAAATATGAATTATCCAACATACATCTCGTTTTTCCTTGAGTTCTCCAACCGACTCCGACGAAGAACCTCTTTAAGATCACGATCATACTCTGCATCTTCTTCATCACTAACACCTGCTACCTCTGAAACCTGTCCCTCCTGCGATCTATCCTCTCCACCCTCATCTTCAGATCCTTGGTTTGAAGAGTTCGAAGAGTATGAGGAAAAGAGGGGCTGGGAAGGTGGAAAAGGGGAAGGGTCTTCACCTTTGCTCCAGGCAGTAAGATAAGTTTGTGGAATAGTCTTGTACGATGCTAAGGATTATATTTGTGAATATAAGCATAAAAACTTTATAATCACACACAAAAAAGAGTAAATACTTACCAAAGACCAAGACATTGTTCATCCATGAGCCCTTTGACTTCGACTTGCAAATCCGTCTGATATATTCACCAGTAGGAAATATGCCTTCCACTCCAGGGGCAAGGGTGAGGCGTCTTCCTTCACGAGTGCAGAGGTGGACGGGGAGAACAAATCTGGGCCAGTATCCTCCAGGATATTACTGTTGAAAGGGTTGAATACAGTGTTATTGAGACGGCACCATCGGAAAGGCCTGGGAAGATGCTCGAGAAGCAAATTCATCACATCATCAGGGGTTGCATCCTTGTTGATCACATATCCCTCGCATCTATAAGCAGCAAGGCCACATGCTCTGAGATGTTCAAGGGTGGTGTCCATGAACTGGATTTTTCCTCTGATATCGCAACCTTCCAGCATAAAAAATGGGGGAGTCTAGAATTATCCAACAATCAGAAGAGTCTGAACGAGAAAGAGGTTTTTCATTAAATACAGAAGATTAAACGCACCTCTTGTTCTTGGATTCCTTCAGGAAGGACAGCGAGCCATGGTGCTTTGTAGGCTTCAGCAATGTCCTATCCATAGACATAGTCAACAAAATGAAATATAGCGGAAGGGTCATTGGTTACGCACTGCAGATGAACTACCCTCAGATACCTCCTCTTCTCTCTTCGGTTTCTTCTGGGCTACCCTCCTCATACCTGCGTTGGCCTCCTTATCAGCTGCCTGGAGGTAAGAAGTGGATAGTTTCGATGAGGAAGAAGAATTGGGCTTGGACTGTTTTGCACGGATACGTTTCAGTGCCCGGCCCAAGGACTTTTTGCCTGAGCTGGAGCTGGAGTCGTCTTCTGAGTCTGAGGGAGAACGAGCGCGCTTCTTCCCTTTGCCTTTGTTACGAGAGCCCATGGAGACAGATAGATGGAAAGCACAAGGAGTATAACAGGAATGAACGACAGAGATGACAGCAATTCACTGTAAGAGACCAAGGAACCAAGGAACGACAGATGTTGACTAAGGAAACAATGAACGACAAAAGTTGGGTTGTGGGCTAGCTCTGGAGACATTGCCTCACGACGTTATTATGCAGTTGCAAACTACCATTGCTTGTGTGTAATTTTGGAATGAAGTAAGGAAGTGTCATATGGAACATTCTATCTGATGTGCTAGTGGCAAAGCAATGCCACCAAATGAAAGCTCACTAAAGGAACCACCACCAAATGAAATGCCCCAAAGGAAGGTTTCATTTGGAACATTCCAAGAAGGTACTGATACTGCGAGCTCAGGAATATTCACTCCTTTGAGGTGATCTCTTTGAAAACTTCTGCTTCAATGCCTCATCGGTTCATCTCTACAGTTACAAACAGGGGTAGTAAGCTAGTCAGCTGCCAAAACATCATTCATGGCCACCAGGGACTGAACCCACAGTCGCGCACGAGGAAGCCAGTCATCTACAGGTAATGCAATTCGTTGCTCCCTCGAACCCCTACGTCCTGATCGCAGAATCTCCACCGATGGATAACCATGTTCATCCCATTCATCATCTCGTATGTTATATCCATATGGTAAGATGTTCTCACCCACAACAGCCTCTAACAGAGCAGTGAAGTCATGACGCTGTTTGTTAGAAAAAGGATCTGGATACTTTGGCACCGAGATCGCAGCATGCTTGAATTGCGATTGGATGCTTTCTGCTACATGTTCTGATGGAAAATTTGAGTGTGTCATTCAAAGAGAGCACAGAATTTCGAACCTTCTAAGTGTCTGAATGAATACTCATCATCTCCATCTGCCTCATCCTCGTCACTACTCTCATAGTTATACTCCAAATCCTCCTCATCTGAGTCTGAGTCTGAGTCTGAGTCCGAGTTGTCTGAGTCTGCGTCCGAGTCTGAGTCTGTGTCCGAGTCTGAGTCTGTGTCCAAGTCTGACTCATCATCTGCACCATAGAACCTCTCAATCACAGTTGGATCAACTCCCTCACAGTCATCATATACACCATCTTGATACATGCCAAGAAATCGCATGTCCTATACAAATGTTCAAAATATGGAAAAGATAAGAGGACATGTGCTCTACGCACATTAGGGCTTTTGTTATGACCTTCTCCTGAAATAGGATGTGCATTCCATAGCTGAGAGAACTGTTCGCAGTCTTGGTTAATTTCGTCCAAGAATAGATAATGAAGGAGCCAAAGATGAGCCGGCTTCTGGATGTCGAGTCTGTGCTTCTCCTCCAAGCGCAAAAAGAACGCACGCCATGGTCTTGCGAATTGCACCCCCACTTCAACCCAGAGTCGCTCTATTCGGCTGTTTCTAGTAGATCTGAAGGACTTGAAAATTTCCGGAAATTTGAATAAGGTCACAACTTACTTTCCCCACATGTACGAGGCACGATTAAGGCCATGCCTAAGGATCATGTAGACAGAGACTTTCTTGTTCTCTCCACCCCTGTCCCCACGCACTCTGGAAGGTAAATCATATCTCTCAACTGCCTTGATAAATACATCCAGAACAGTTGAGGCACTGTTACTTGTGCTAGCGCGAAGTCCGACAATCTAAGAAACCTATTAGTGTAAGAGTATGTGGGGAATCACGATCCTTTGAGAGTTATCGCACCGTTCGACAAAATCCATCAATGATGCCATGAATAACAATCCCCCATTTGATCAACTTGTGATGTCCATCCATGTGCCACAAAGCATTTGGTCGTGAGACCTTGTACCGGGCGTCGACGAGTAGCAGTATAATGCCGAAGTACTTGTCCAAGAGGGTCAACTCGGTCAATGGATTCTTGGACACGTAGCCTTTGGATCCGCAAACTGTGATTATTTCGAAGGTGGCTTCTGAGATACCGAACTCCAGCTTGCGGATGATGAACACGGAAGTCCCGGACTATGGTGTCAAGGTCGGAATCACTGATGTTACTGAACTTGTGGGAGTTGATATTGTATTGCTTCAGATATCTCGACAAGGTGTTGCGGTGAATGCCAAGAACATCAGCCATCTCTGATTGGCTGATGCCTCGATGAGATGCAAATGCATCCTTGAGGACTTCATAGATAGGTACCTTCCGTGGGCGGCCTCGTTTTCCTGATCTTTCGATATTAACTGCATGTAACTGAGATACATTTGAGTCTCTAACTCATATCAGTCAGATCAGTTAATGATTTTAGATTGAAAGGGCAGTTACCTTCCTCCTGTACGCTCTGCAAACGCGCAAAAATCATCAAACAAGTCTGCATACATAGTTGCTGTCTGCTCCAGCCATTGAGAAAGTGTGGGATAA
Organism: Tetrapyrgos nigripes; assembly: GCA_013368315.1. Lineage (NCBI taxonomy): Eukaryota > Fungi > Basidiomycota > Agaricomycetes > Agaricales > Campanellaceae > Tetrapyrgos > Tetrapyrgos nigripes. The sequence goes on along the minus strand of JAACJM010000183.1, from coordinate 143,639 downwards.
TTGTCGATGCCATCATCAAATGCAAGCAGCAGTGGGAAAGCATCCTGTACTAAGGCTTCCATATGGAACGTCATTCGATGTGTTTCCGAATCGGATTGGAGTGCTTGGATCGCAGCAGAGTAGATGTCAGATAGAGCAGTATACGCATGTTTGACATTAGGAGGCCATGATAGAAGTCCATGTGTAGTGGAAGCCGGCAAACTGGGAATTGTATCTGCAGGCATATCGAAGTGAAGTGAAATGAGGTGAAATGAGGTGAAGGAATGGCCTGTACAGTCATGGGGTTATATACAACACGCTCTATAGATTAGAAATCAGATTGCCTTAAAGGACACTCGTAAGTAACTGGCCTGATTAACCCCATTCTCTCTTTTCTTCTCTTTCTTCCCTCTCTCTTCGATGGCTGGGTGTGCGACACAGTGGAAGCACCATGAGAAGTGGTACTGGACTGATCAGGAAAGGATGGTTGTCTTCAGGGTATGTTTAGTAGTACTCATAATTGTTGCTTGATTTTCCGCTTAACCTCTCAACTTCCACGCTCCTACAGGCAGAAGATGTCTTGTTCCGATTCACAGTCAGTCCACTATGCTTGCACTCAGTACTAGTCAGTGACTTGGTGGAACTCTCGAAGCTGCCTTCCTTTCACAATCCAAAGAACTACGAGAAACTTCTGGAGAAGGCATCTTCAGCACAGGGATTAGTAGACATACCATCAGATTTTTCCACTCTTGAGCCTATCTTTCTGGACAGTGTCACTGCCGTACAATTTGCTCTCATTCTAGAGTGGGTTTGGCACTTGTGAGTGTTTCCTCTACTTATCTTTTCTTTTTACTATTGTTATGTATCACACTGAACTCTGCTCAGTCCTCCAAATCCTCCCCACTTTACTGTCGACATGCTCATCAAACTTCTGCATGCTTCCCGGTGGTTCATAATGCCGGATTGCTCACGATGGGCTATCGACCGTCTCAAAGAAGCCGACCCACCTATCTCTCCCCTTGACAAAGTCGCTCTCAGCATTACCTTGCCAATACTCGATGAAGATTGGCTCATTCCAGCCTTACATGCTTTGATCCGTGGCGGCCCAGAGCAGATTCGTGGTGATGATATGTCCAGATTAGGAGGCAGAATAATTGGGATTATCGGTGCTGCGCATGCCAGGATACTCCGTGAGCGTGCTAGAATTGCTCAATCTATTCCCACAGTAGCTCCCAGTCCTGACTGTTCTGCTGGTCGACATGAACGTCTTTGCGTGCCTTATTGGACCGAGTTATGGTGGAGTGTGATAGGCAGGAGATTGATCGATCCCGATGACCCCATTCCCCTTGATGAAATCACCCATTTAGCAGAGCAAACACTGTCTACTGAGCTTAGACCTTCCTGCAAGTCTGCCTATCTTCAGGCTTGGTGGGATGGGGGAGCATTGAACGTTGAGGATCAGATTGTCACGTCTGCTACAGTATCCATCGTCGATTTTATTCGTTCGCTTTATATGTGTCCAGAGGAGTTTTCACCTAATCAAACATTAGCTACCACTACGACTCTTACCTAAATTTCCATTTCCTTCCATCCAACGCTTCCCAGCCACACCAGTTCTTCACACTCCTTTATACATACCACTACTAATTAATACTCCGCTCATTTTTGCGTTCATATGTTTCTTTGTCTAATAACATACGTGACGCTCCATATGGTGTGTTAATCATAAGCTCTGGTGTTAGTAGCCAATTAGTAGCGGACACTAGCGGTCGCTACCAGGGAGCTGCGAGCAGTAGGTATCAAGTTTATTATGACATCTATTCAAGGAATTATTTTCTACACAATTGCTACATATTAGGCTTGAGTTTAGACTTAAATGCAAACGAGTTTACTTACAGTAACACCCTTTCCAGAAGCCAAAACGTCTGGGGATGGCGGAATGAGATGCGCGTGACAAGTAACTCTTGTGACTGATCATTAGCCGAGATCACGTCAGAAGATCATGTCAGCAAATTAAATGAAATTAAAATCCGGGTGTCAACTTTTGAATAAATACGGGTGCCAATTTTCAATGAATACGGGTGTTGATCTTTTGAGTGAATACGGGTGTCAACTTATGAATAAATACGGGTGTCAACTTGTGTCAATACGGGTGCACGAATAAAAGTGCACCTGGGACAGCATACAATACAGATGAAGGATTACTGGACAGATGTAGGTGAGTGTGCGGTGTATTATCTACTGCATGAGACTGGTGTTTTCTCATTCATTTGAAAACACTCCTCCTCCTCCTCCTCCTCTCGGTAGTATTTAGATCGCCCTTTTGGATTCTTAATACGTGCACTTGAATTATCCTCAAATTCCAATGTAAATCCAATCACTTTGATTCTTCTTCCATGATGGTAAGTAGATTACAAGGCTGAATGAAATGAGGCTGAGTTCTTTACACTCTGTTTCTGCATGTGGCGGTGCATATTCATCCCGTCTCCTCCCGTGCTGTTGTTTCTGGTTTCCTCTGAGTTCTTGCACATATCTGCAGCCCCTGTATTTCTTAACATGACCAAACAATGATGTTGTCTCAATATCTTTGTGACCAGTAACAAAAGTTTCCAATCTTAATCTTTCATTTCGTTGTGTTTTAAAGACTCCTTTACAAAGCTCTAATTATCATCATAAGTACTACTTATAATTTCGCTTATCATTCCATCAGGAAAAAGTAATTGGCTATCGCGTTTCCACTCTGGGTATCCGTATCTCCGTAAATCCATGCCAAGACTCAAGAGCATCTGGGGTGTCAGATAGCTCTCATAGCTCCTGTGTATCAGTATGTAGCAGGCAGCAGTCTCAGTAACAACTGCTCCACTTACATAGTTGGTCAAAGAAAAGCTCAGGAATTGAAGAGTACATACGTAGATCTATCATTGAACAACTGTAAGTTGATATTACTTGAAGTACACTTATCTATGTTTCTTTTTTTGTGGTCTATTGGTGCTAGTCCTTTCAGTGTGTTCATGCTCCTCTACTACCCTACGTGCAGTTTCAGATTGTTCATGGAGGTATGAATAGTGACGGAAAAGCAAAAAGTCATGGTGGCGCAGATAAGGATTGACAAAAAATGTTGTGCACTTATCTAGAGCCTCAGATGAAGTCCACATAATGCTGTCCGTACTACTACCAAATTTTGGTATGAGATGGCAAGTCTGCTGGATAGACCTCGCAAATATGATCCCTGAGTGTTGTTCATGCTGGCAACACATGTAAGAGAGCTTGTACATTCCAAGAGCTTGATGATACTTGTGGAAAGGTTTGAACCAATCCACAAATGCCAACAACAATGAGGAAGGTGTGATTTTAGGGGGAAGCTTGAATAGAAGCCTAACGCGAGCAATTTCAAGGCCTGAAAACAGTAGGTAATGAGAAAAACTTGAAATACAGCAAGAGGTATGAACTGTCCTAATTTGGAGGGATGTTTGGGGTTCTCACACACCGCTTAATTGACCTTGACCCCTAACTTGATGTCCAGTCCAAATAATGACTGTGCTTGTTTTTTGCCAGTGTTGGTGGCTTGACTCCATTGGCTGTAATAGATCCTGGTGTCAGAGTAGTGGCATATACAGTGTCCAAGGACTTCTTGTTCTCTACTTTGGCAATGGTAGGAAGAGATAGCACAACCTTTTTCCACACTGGAAAAGTGAGTTCTGAGCATTCTGGAAGTGTGTCAGTGGATATATTCTGAGAGTCGAGGAATCTGGGCAAGTACCAATTGAAGAAGTAGTCACCACAGTGAAAGTCTGCTTCAATTTGGTCCACTGTAACTGCAGGAAGGGAAGGCTTTTTGGCAAATTTGAGAGTGACGCATTGTTCGGAATTTGGATCCGACTCTGAAACTCCGCCTTCAACATCTCCATCATCTTCTTCCCCAACTCCCCTTCCACCTTTGCTCTATACCTTGGCATAATCCATCCCATAAACTGGTCTCTAATATGAATTGCCTCGTCATCTGGGGTTGGAAATTCCGCTTATTTGATGCGTGGTATGCAAGTTTGGCAAGGTCAATGTGGAGACGCTCAGAAGACTCCGAGTTGAAGCCATCATTGGTGCCCTGAGAACGTATGCTATCCACATAGTGTGAGATGTTGTGTACTTTGCTGATATTGAAATGGTTCCTTAGGCCTAGAGTATGGAAAACCTCCTTATTCTCGTGAAACATGACCCACGCAGCATCGATCGCTGCCAAGGACTCATCACTGTGGACCTTGAAATGTGCATAGTACATGAAGTCTTCAAGTGTATGCACTGCCACCAAGACTTCGTCATCCACAGCACCTGCCAGAAGACCAGGGAAAACTTTAGACATCACTTGGTACTCGTTGCCAGTCCATTGTGTCACAGAAGAGATGCCTTTAGAGAAATGTCAGAAGGGTGGGATGTAGAGTCATAGTGCAGAACCTGTCATCTATGGTCTTCTCCACTAAGTTTTTGTTTCCTATAGCCGCTTTCGCCCACTTTACAGTATGGTCTCCAAATACACCTTTATGTAATTGATGGAGGAGGTCTGGAGTCATTGAGTCGAAGATGTTGCAGTGAGGTAGGTCCTGCCAGAATGGATTAATTGGGTGAAGATTCTGAGTGAAAAACTCCTCCAGGTTTTCCCCCTGGGATTGTGATAGCAGGATTGACAATGTCGAAGCTGGATAGTGCTGTATGCTGTATATGGGATCCCCTCATTCTTCTGGTAACACCATGCACCTGGGGCAGCAGTTCTCCTTGCAACAGCAAATGAGACACTGTTCTTGGTAATTGGCTATATATGCTGCCAGCAAAGGAAACACAAGCTGCTCATATCCATCTGCACACAGCATCCTCACTCCCTTCTGACCCGCTTCCTCCAATGGTGTCAGTATCATCTTCATACAATCATGAAAAAGCTGATATCCCATTTGGAAGTGGTGCTTCTTTGAGAAGTACTTGAGTTTGGACACAGGTATATATCTGAGAAGGAGGAAAGTGTGGGATGAAGGTTTGCAATGAAGATTCTTCTCTATATTTCCAATGCTGAGATACACTGGCCAGGCTTTCTTGTCACCACTAAATGTGGAAAGCTGGGTTTGGTCTGAGGCGATAATACCAGGTGCTATGATACCCCATTTCATTGGGAAGTTTTTCCTGGGAGAAGGGAACAGGTGAGTAAGTTATTCAGCTGACGTTTGTGGGTGTATTTACCTGTGTATCCCACCACCAATTGCAGGTCCACATCTTGCTGTACTCTCTATTTGTCATATTGTCATTTTTGAAATGACACACAGGTGTGTATTGCTGATTCCCTTGGAATTCAGTGTTCCCCATTAACTCCTTTACTATGTTGACAGGACCTCGATGCCATACTTCAAGGAGCTCAGTGAGAGGTTTCCCTTCTGAATCCTTCAAGTCTCCCTCAACTCTCATTGGTGTACATTTGAAAGCTGGGCTGTGTTCGAGTGAATCCACTAGTTGGAGAAGTGAGTGGCTATTATGGAAGGATGGTACAATATCATTGTGTACCTGTATGTAGTAGGTTTAGCTCCTATAATTGAAGCCATTTGTAGGACATACCATTTCCAACTTGCAGAACTCATCAATTTTCTTCTGACTGACTCCCGCCTTCATCAGTCATCTAACAAGCTCCCATTCCTTTTCAGACGTGAATGGTGTCCAAGGTTCAAGGTTTTTTCGCTGCTTGTTCTTGTTGCAACTTCTCAAAATTGGTAGGCTATCATTGAGATGCATGCCTGCTGCGCCTGGGAAGCGCATGGCATATATGTATCTGTTGTCCTCATACACAGACTGTGGGTCATTGGCTGTATCATCCTCTACATCCTCTACACTGGCTCATTTCCTTGTAATTGGTGTGGTGTTGGTATCCAAGTCTCCAGGGGAGTCTTTGGTGAAGGATGAGAGGAAGTTTATTGGTACGTCATGATCAGAGTTGTAGTCAAGCAGTGTATTTTGACTGGGATTGGGACCAGCTACTTGCTCCTGCTCTATGTCCGAGTTGGGTTTGTTAAATGCCACTTCATCTTTCTGTCGACAAAATGGAGATACAGCAATGTGTGCTCATAAAGCCTTGCTGTGCCCAATAGAACCTCAACAATGTGGACAACGCATATCCATGGCAAGAAGAGATAATGGGTTTCAGAGGTATGTGTCACAAGAAATTTATCTGAGATTTTTTGACAATTTCCTTTGCAACCTGCTTAGTTGTCTTTTGCTTATGCACCACCATCTAACAGCCTTTCCATGCCTCCCAAAAAACATTTTCTGCCCTCTGATGATGAAGATGAAGGTGGCAACAGCCACTGTCAGTTGTGCTCAAACACCAGTAAAGGTCTGACTGCCAGCAAAAAAGCCAAAGTTACACCCCCTGGTGGTAAGAACAGAAAAGGTAATCTCTCTATCCCATTTGCTCAACATTCTGATGTATTGCTTCCAGGGCAAGAGAATGAAGCTCAGCTGGCACACCTGGAACAGGAAGCTAAGAACATCAAGAAGTTAATTGCTCAACAAAAAAAAATGGTACATTACAGCTCCACATATCATATACCCATGTGATAATTGTAATGCTATTCTAGCTCCTAACCTACATGACAACAATGAAGACAACAATGACAGAGACAGCCAAGATGAGGAAGAAGAATCTGGTGGAGACGATCAAATGGAAGTTGCCACTGAGAGTGAAGAGGAATTTGATTTTGACACCAGTGATGATGCTATAAGTTTTGTGCCTGCTTCAGCTGTGAGTGTTCCCAGTCAACACATACACTACTCTAATTCCCTTTATACTTCTTTAGATCACACCAATGCAGACACTGACTACACCCACTCCCCCTCATATCAATTTGGCAAAACCTGTGGCCTTGTACTTGCCACACGCAGCGTTGGCCCACATCCCTTTCATACGAACAACATACGAAATCATTCTCCTTTGCCATACCTATGGCAGTAATATTGTCCAAAAATTCCAATTTTTGCACATACCTTTTTCAGCAGGTTTTTTGCAGGTTTCGACTGTGTACAGCATCATAATTTTTTTGCAGGTAGCCAGACAAAGTGGAAAACCTGTTACAGGTCACCAAAGGGCACTCCAATTTTTGCAAGTTGCTTTTTATGCTGGTCAAAGTGCACTTTTATTCAACCTGTAGAAATTCAAAGGTTGACACCCAGATTATTCACTCAAAGTCGACACCCATATTTTATTCAAAGGTTGATACCCGTATTTATTCAAAGTTGACACCCGTAATTATTCAAAGTCAACACCCGCATTCATGTGAATAGCTAGCTTAATCTAGTAAGGTAAGCCAAATTTAGTAGTTCCCACAATACAAGTCTTGTGACTTATCACCTGATTCAACCATGTCATGCGCTGTTTGTGGTGGTGGGCAAACGCGGCTAAGCCAGCAGACAGATGACAAAGCCGGTAACTAAACTTTACCAGCCAAAACACCATTCTCGTCGACCTCACACATTATTCTGCCTTTAAATTGCTAAGATAGACTATAAGACTTTAGAGATACTATAGTATGTAAAGCATGAAAATATATGAGATTTATGCGTAAATTAGGGTGACTCCTATTCCATCTCCTCATCCTCTTCTTCATACCATGCAGGAACAAATAATGCTGGTGCAACGGTGGGTGTTTTTGCTTGCCTAGGATAGCATATAACACGTTTTTTGAGGTTGAGCCGACATGGATGAGGAACACACTCGACGTGTCTTTTTTGATTAGTCATCTCTTTGGCCCACATTGGCAGGCTTGTTGAAATTGGCTTAATAGCATAACCGGTGAAGTGCCGGCCCCTGCGAGGTGGCAAAGCCTGCTACCACATGCCGGAGGCAGTCTATGTCAATACCTTCAGGTGAATCACATAAGTTGGGCAAACACACAGTAGCATCACATATCGGCCTTATCTAAGGGTAGTAGAGATACAAATTGCAGCGTAGACTGATCCAGCTCCATAACAGAACCCACTCATCGACAATTCAAACACAGCTTTCCCCGCATAACTTCCCCAAAAGTCAAGTCCTCCTCAAACCTATAGAGATAATTAATACCATCTCTCAAGATTGTTGTTGGTATTTACCAATTGCTGCCTCTCATGAACTCATACATTTACTGAATACGAGAGCAATCTTTTCACAGTAAGTAGCATGTGGGTACAATGACACAGCGTAGTCATAAGAGATCATATTCATGACACAAACTGGTTGGTGGAGGACGCTCATCAGATCAGTAGATTCTGGAGCAAACATAACAGAATGTGACCCACTGGAGTGAAAGCTCAGTATAGTGGCTACGGTCAAAGCCCCGCAAGCTATCAGTTGTATTATTTCCCCCTTTAACGAAGTTGAACACGCCTGATATATAGGTAGATATGTACGAGTTGTTTGATGGATGTTGCACCTGAGTCAGGTTCTGTGGTTGGAAAGGAAGTTGCTGGAGCCTTGGACGAAAACTCGTATACGCATTTAGTGAAAAAAAAGAGCTGATTTGTACTGTGTGACCTTCCAATGCAAAATGTCCAAGTTGAGCCTGTTGAGGTGTAAGAGAGCATCAAAGGAGCCCACATTGCAGGTGCATGCAGCTAACAAGCTGACTGGTGAGGGAAGCCATAGAGGACAAGACAAGGACAAGAGTCACTATGTACTATCTTATAAAGCGCTGCCAGGATCAGAAACATGTGTCAGAAAAACAAACAAAGAATGTTTCACATTCACTGGTACATAGGGGTTGAAGAGGGCCAGATAACTGAAAATGAAGTGGGGCTGATGGTTAGGGGTAGACAAGATTGAAATGTAGTATTGAGCAGCTTGCTGTAAAGAGAACATCAAGACAGGTACTCACCTGTAATTATTCAAAGTCAACACCTGCATTCATGTAAATAGCTAGCTTAATCTAGTAAGGTAAGCCAAATTTAATAGTTCCCACAATACAAGTCTTGTGACTTATCACCTGATTCAACCATGTCACACGCTGTTTGTCACCTTGGGTGGCAATGCATATTTGGAAAGATCTTTTGGGCAAACATAAATGACGAATTTATGTTCAGTGCTGGAGCTACTCCATATGGCTGCTCAGCCTCAAATCGGTCCCATATGGAGTAGACCCAGGCGAGCAAAAATGGCACTGAAAAATCCGAAATTTAAGTTTGCACAGAGATCTTTGGAAGGTGTGTGGAGGCCGGCATTCACGGTTGGCCTGATGGCCACTTACATGGGTGCACAGCCATCATAAAGACTGTCCGCTTCATCATCTGGCTTTCCCTGTCATTGTACACTGTCATATGTACTCAAATATGCATATTTTGTACTTCTAGGATGCTATATGTACTATAGGTATTGTATGATACTACTATGAAATCTATTTTATGCTAAGAAGCTGTAGTTGACTATTTTTGTGAGGAAGTGAGACCAATACATATGACATAACACAGCTGTCACAACTAATTAGCAAAATCTTGCACTGAAATGTATTTTGTAGAAACTACATGTCATAAGTGACCTTTTGACCCATATAAAGCAACCATTCTACTAAGTTTTTCATTTTCGAGGGTGTGCCAGAACAAATTGCCTGTATCATAAAGAATGTTTTAGATAGAAAATCTAATTGCTCTGTCTTCAACTGCAAGTCAGCATGATGTAATGGTATAGGGGTGTCACGGTGGCCTCTAAAAGAGGTCACCCAAAAGAAGATGACATTAGGATGAAGGAGAATGGCTATACTACAACATTCATGTAATATAAGTACTACTAAAAGCCGTAGTAAGGTGACATTAAAAACCTGCAGGGGAAAACCACTTGGGAGAAAGCCCTCTCATCAGGAAAAGTCTGCCTCTACTTGGGTGTGAAAAGGAAGAGGGCGGGAAGGGTGGGTGAATGAAAGGATTCTCGAGTGAGTGGCTATCGAATGAGAGAATGAAACTAAGGAGTAAGGACATAACAACTGAGAATATAAAGATGTAGTTGAAACACAGAGATAAATTTGAGAGATGGGAGTAAGAGGATGTGTTAGAGGAGGAAGTAAGAGAAAGGATGTGTGAGGGATGGGAGTAAGACGACGTGCTAGAGAATGTGTGGTTGTAAGGATACTCATGTCTTCACCAGTGTTTTACCAGATCACGAAACATGAGTGAGGATGGTTCAATCTCCATGGTAAAACCATATTGATGTGTGAACTGAGAGAGGATTCCATGTGATGGAGAGAAGAGATATAGGAAGTACTCACAATTAGACTATTTTAAATAAAATTTAAACACAACTAATTGCTCCGTCTTCGACTGTGAGTCAGCATGATGTAATGGTATAGGGGTGTTGTGGCAACCTCTAAAAGAGGTCACCCGAAAGAAGATGACATTAGGATGAAGGAGAACAGCTATGGTGCCTAAGGAGGAAATTGGAAGGGAGGGAAGGAAGGGTGAAAGAAAAAAGGAAAGAAGAGAAAAGGGTAAAAGAAAAATTAGATAAAAATGAAATCATAGTTTTGAATGAAAATAACATAAACAATGCCCTGTAACAGCAACATCAGACACAACAGAAACAGTCCAATGCCCTGAAACAGCAACAAAGGGTACAAACAAATCTTTAATGAGCAGGACAGCCAAATAAAAGAGCATGGAGCACCACTGGATTCTTACGAATGTAAATCTCGAAGGTGCAGGAACTCCATTGACCAGTAGCTTGTATCAAATGAGGAGAGACACCGGACTGCGCCATGGATGTAGCACTGCCAGTACACATGGAATGCCCAGAGACGTTAGCATTGGGAAGAAGCATCCTGAGTTTTTCTGATGAACCAATCTCGGGTGGGAACTTTGCCGTTGGCTTTGATCCAAAGTTCCGGTCATAAAGGGAAGAGGTCGTCTCGTGAATCGAGGTAGGAAATGAAATGGGGAGTGGGATTGGAATGACGAGTGGTAGTTTGGATGATGATCAGGTTGCCTTTGAAGAAGCGATCACCCTTATGACCTGGCAGAAAAAGGAGTACTGCTCAGGATAAGAAGTCTCCAAGGAATGCCGCATGATGGTCTTGCGACAATTAATTAACCTGGAGTTTGTGGGATTGGTGATCTCGCCTAGGCAAAGTAAACTGTGAAAACCGGACAGTACCATGGCTTTGAATAGAAAATCATCATGAGAGTGTGAATGGGAAAGGGAGTCAATGATGATGCTGAGTTGTTTGTGAGAGAGGGGGGTACCCCAACGATGCAGACAGCCCGCCATAGTGCGTGTGACAAGAGAAGAGTTCTGGGCTTGACGTACATCGGGATAGTGTTCCTCTAGTTTGTTGGTGATCCCAGAAAGGTAACTATTGACAGAATGAGGATTGATGTGAGCAGACATGAAGACAGCATACATGCTGAGGGTTTCAGCAGTCGGAGTGATAGGGAAATTGTGAGTCTTGCAAAAGGTGAGGTACGAATTAAGAGCAGAAGAATAAGTAGTAGAAGAGGAAGAATCAATAAAAAGTCCAAGGCAAATAGAACACTCGTGAATTAGTTTCTCCAAACTCCAGGGCTCATGAACTGACTGCCTGGAGTTGTGGAAATAGAAATCATTAAGTAATTACCCCCAGCATCCATCGAGGGGGTCTAGATATTGTAGAAGTTGCATAGGCGACAAAGACAAAAGAAGGTAAGAGTGAGTAAAGTAGAAATGCAAAAAACACATGAGAAAAAGAAAGGAAACAAGTATGGAAATAAAGAAAAATGAGATAAAAGAAGACAAAACAGATCATTTTTGTACAGGATTAGTAGTAGCTGGAGTAGTGGAAGGTTTAGGAGTGGCAGTAGACATGGAGGAGGGGTTTTTGTTGGTGAGATGCAGGCATTTGTCACACTTATGGCTGGGACAACCACAAGCATTACAAATGTGAAGACGAGGGCAGCCGCCAGGTGGACCATTGCAGAATCCCATGTTCCAATTGTTACAAGGGACCTTGGCCTGGCAGCGTGCGAGACGAGTGAGGGGAAGGGATGTTTCTTCGATGCACAATCCGGTGTCACTGATGTGTGATTCCCTGAGGTCAGTGAATTGATTGAAATCAGAGAATCGAAGAGTTCTGGAGGCGGCAACACAGGCACAGATAGCTTTGTCAAAATTGATGACTCTGGGGTAGAAAGACCTTTTAACGGCTGCAAACTGACGATGGATGTATTCTCCATATGCCCTAACATCAGGCTCGAGGTGAGGAAAGATCTGGGAATAGGCAATGGTGACCTTGTACCACACCACCCCCCATTCATTTGAGTCTGTGATTGTCTTTGATGGGGTTTGATTTCTGAATCGGAGCTGGATACCGCCAGAGAGGTCTTTCAATACAGTCTTCAGTGTAAGTGTTGGAATAAAGGGAAGTGAAAACAATGTCAAGGTTGACTGGTTTCCCAACCAAGATTTGCTTTAATTTCAGATTCAGGAAGATCAGGGCAGATGGGAGATGATTGGAGGGAACAAAGTGATTTCTTCAGATCTTCAAGATTCTTTGATAGGAGGAGTAAGGTTTGGCAACAGATAGGGGAAAGTTTGTCTATAGCAACAGCAGCTATAGGGTTGCTAATGGACCAAGGATAATCTGTGTTGTCATCCTTTCCAGCCTTCTTGCTCAGAATGGGTGGATCATTGTTGAGATCATTGAGAGAAGGAACATGATTTGGATCGGAGAACTCATCTGGATCGGATAATCGTTTCTTTCCTCTCACACTGGCTTCTTCTTCTTCTTTATCCACACCATCAAGCATCTGCATGAATGCACATCTGAAATCCCTTGAACAGAATCCAACTTTTTCTGTAACAGTGGGCAAAAAAATTGTCCGCATGTTTCACACTTTTGCAAAGATTGTCAATTATAGAGCTACTGAATAGAGATGAGACAAAATAGTCAGTGATGGCCTGAAAGCCCTTGATAAGTGCTATGATAATCTTCTTGTTTTGTGTTATTTGGTCAAATACCCATGGAGATATACCCAATTTAAAATGGTAAGTCATTTGGACAATTTTTTGAGTTGCTACTTTATCAATACTATTGGCACAATGTGATGCCTCATAGATGACATCATAAGTGGAGCTGTACAGTGATGCAATGTATACATCATAATGATGTCATAGCTGTCAGCTAGACCATATATAAGGACATCCAGATCATCTATTGCCCCCATAAAATCATGAGACCCATCACCTCCACTCAGAAAGACAATGTCCTCTCTCATCTCCAAACTGGCGCTTCATCCAGGGAAATCTCTGCTCAAACTGGAGTATCCAAGTCAACGGTTGCCTCTCTGGCCAAAGAGATGTATCCTGACAAGGAGAACCATAAGGCAGGGCGCCCTAAGAAGCTCTCTACCACTGATGAACGGGCTGCTATCAAACAAATCAACACTGGGAAAGCCAGGAACGCTGCAGAGGTGGCCAGAAACATCAATCCCCTTCTTGACCAAGCTATCTCCACCCAAACCATGCAAATTCCCTTCACAAACATGGTGTAGACACCAAGAAACCACAGAAAAAGCCCAAACTCACTGCAGCTCACAGGAAGGCTCGTTTAAAATTTGCAGAGAAGTACAAGGACTGGACTGTGGATGACTGGAAACAGGTTATATGGTCAGATGAGACTAAAATCAATCGGTTTGGGTCAGATGGGCAGCAGTTTGTGTGGGGTAGGACAGGTGAATCCATGGGAGAGAGAGATGTGGTGGAAACAGTCAAATTTGGAGGAGGAAATATCATGGTGTGGGGGTGTATGGGATGGGATGGACCTGGAAACATGGCAGAGGTTGAGGGAAGGATGGATGCAGAGCAGTATGTGGACATTTTGGAGAACAATCTTCTGGAGAGCATGGATCGTTTGGGTGTTGATCCGGAGATGGCCATTTTTCAGCAGGATAACGATCCAAAACACAAGTCAAAACTAGCCACCAAATGGTTTGAGGACAACAAAATCCATTGCATGAGCTGGCCTGCTCAGTCTCCTGACCTAAACCCCATTGAACACCTCTGGACAACCCTCAAACGCAAACTCAACAGTATGATACAGCACCATCTGGAGTTTGGGAAATATGGGATAGAGCAGCAGAAAAGTGGGTGGAAATCACAGAAGAGGATTGTCAGAAATTGATCAGGAGTATGCCTAGAAGGATCAAAGCTGTTTTGAAGGCTAAAGGAGGGCATACCAAGTACTGAGCAAGCACTTTCTGTATTTTAAGGCATATGTCAAAAAATTGTCCAAATGACTTACCATTTTAAATTGAGTATATCTCCATGGGTATTTGACCAAATAACACAAAACAAGAAGATTATCATAGCACTTATCAAGGGCTTTCAGGCCATCATTGACCATTTTGTCTCATCTCTATTCAGTAGCTCTATAATTGACAATCTCTGCAAAAGTATGAAACATGCGGACAATTTTTTTGCCCACTGTATCTCCAGTATCGCTCCAACTTTTGAGATTTGATGTTTGTCCGGTAACGATCAATGATCGTTTGGCGTTCAGCCAAGACTGTTTTGGAAATAAGGATCTTGGTCGAGGTAGAAGAGGTCCCAGGAGTAGCATTGGTATTCCTAGGAGTGGGAGCGGTATTGGTAGCTTTACTAATAGAACTTGGGTTGCTCAGAGCAATGGTAGGATTAATGGTTGCCGCACTCGTAGTCGTTCCTTGAGGGGTACCAGTACTGCCGCAGCTCATTGTTGATGTAGGGGTACTGACAATCGTGAGATCGCCACTGGCGTTCAAATCGGTCTGGTTGCCACCATCAGAATTCGAGGTAGTGGCTTCATCACCGGGTTTAGGAGGCATGATGGTTGAATGTAATGATGGAGAGAGATGTGAACGAAAGGATTCTCAGTGAGTGGCTAGCGAGGAGTAAGGACATAACAACTGAGAATATAAAGATGTAGTTGAAACACAGAGATAAATTTGAGAGATGGGAGTAAGAGGATGTGTTAGAGGAGGAAGTAAGAGAAAGGATGTATGAGAGATGGGAGTAAGACGACATGTTAGAGAATGTGTGGTTGTAAGGATACTCATGTCTTCACCAGTGTTTGACCAGATCACGAAAACATGAGTGAGGATGGTTTGATCTCCATGGTAAAACCATATTGATGTGTGAACTGAGAGAGGATTCCATGTGATGGAGAGAAGAGATATGGGAAAGTGAATGACTCTGCAAAGTACTCACAATTAGACTATTTTAAATAAACTTTAAACACAATAAATTTCTTGATTTCCCTTGACCACACCCTGCCTTTCAATAATCTATTACGACTTGTCAACTCGAAGTAAGAGTAGTATGCAAAGACAGAAAAAAAGTTTGGGTGGACATTTTCAATCCGACTTTGGCAGAGGACTTTGTGGCTGTTGTGCTTGGGTAAGCTCCCAGAACCTTGCAGGCATTGCCAGCCTCCACTGTTTGGATGCTTCTACCAGTCATGTGACCATAGGAAGTTGCAAGTCATGTCATGTGATCTTATACATATTATATTGTACAGACTCCATGGTATCCATTAATGATTCAACTATGTGATGTGATTCTTTTGTGATTCTGTTGGTCAGTCTGGATAAGCCAGCACTACAGACCCATGAGGATATGGCTGGGGTTTATGCTCTGTGCTGTGGCCTGATGATTGGTGGCCTTACAGGCAGTGTGGGCCACTGTATACAGTGACAGATATGAGTCCTCTTTCTTTTGTTAGGATTTCTGTCTGTTAGTCTTGAAAGGTGCTGATCACAGATGAAGTGGGATTTGGGAATTTGCAGAGGAATTGCTGTGCCAAGTCAGCCATATTCAATGGATAAGGAGATAAGTTCCCAGGGTTCTCTTAATGTTGACATTTTGCTTGAGAATAAGACTTGTCCTATAAATAGAACTCACTGATCAGTGGTTGACTCTGGAAGTGTGAGTGGTGTTGTCAGGGAGTACATGATGTGGTGGAAGGTGTTGGGTGAAAAGGTTTTCTTGATTTTTTTTGGTAGGGGGAGAGGGAGTAGACCTTGAGGGATGATGACTGGGACTATACTTCTTGGATGAAGAAAGAGAGTCTAGGTGTAACAATCTGATTTGCTGGAGTCACTCTCAATTGGTGAAGTAATTCTGGTAGGTACCTGGGAGGTCAAAAATTGTAAACTGAATTGCACAGGAGCCTATCTGATACATACATTGACACAGCTTCTTGTGAGGAGTTAGATTAGGAAGCTTATATCTCAGAGCAGATATATCCTCATCACTATCTTCTGGTAGTCGCTTCTACAAATGAACAGACTTTGGAGAGGTATATTGACAATCAAGTAATGGGCTTACCTGCCAAACAGCACTGGGGTTGGCAGCATGAAAAGGATTCTGATAATGATGTATGCTCTCTTCACTTGATTGAAAACCATTCAAATCAGAATCATTGTACTTGTCAGAGGTGTCATTTTCATTGCCAGTAGCTGCTGAAAACATGGAGGTGGGTGTAGAAACAAGGAAGAGGGAGCAACACTATTGACCTAACTGACCCAATGGCCTGTGATTATTGTGCCTGAAAGGGGTAAAACCTAAGGAACAATCAGAGACTTACTGCCAAGCTTCATGTACCACTAAGCTCTATGGAGAATGTTATGCCTGGGCCTGGTTGCAGATCTTAGAATGTGGGATCTGTAGAGTGAAAGAAGAAAGGAGATAGATAGGCTGGATTGCATTGAGATACATCATAGAGCTCCCACACACAGCTATGGCTCACTATGAACAAGACTGGCCTAGTTTCATTCTGGTGTACCACTAAGCTCAAAAAAAGTGATAAATATCTAATAAAGCATCATATGCAAATGATAATAATCAGAGTTTGACTGTCTGTTGAGGAATGAAAAAAGAACGAGATGTACAAAGGTGCAATGCAGGCTGTAAAAGTGGTTCCCATGATCAGCACAGGAGAGGTATTTTGGCTGATCCCACCCAAACAGTGGTTGAGTCAGAGCATATGTGAGTGGTTGCAGGCACCAAAAACTGAGTGTCAGATCTATAAGGTGAAAGAGCAAAGGACATAGATAGGTGTGGTTGCATTGAGATAGAGCTCCCATGCACAGGTGTAGCTCACTATATACAAGACTGTGACCTATCTTTGTTCTGGTGTACCACTAAGCTCAAAAAAAGTAATATATATCAAATAGAGCATCATATGGATATGATAATAGTGAAAATTTGACTGTCTGTTGAGGAATGAAAAAAGAACAAGACATACAAAGGTGCAATATGTGCTGTAAAGGTTGTTCCCATGCAGGAGTGATCACATCTGGTGGTTGAATCAGCATGGTTACAGACCTCAGAAATCAGGTGTCAGATCTATAAGGTGAAAGAGTAAGGGAGATAGATAGGTGTGGTTGTGTTGAGATAGAGCTCCCACACACAGGTGTAGCTTACTATATACAGTGGTGGCCGTTGAAAATTCATTGTTCACTTTTGGGCAAAAGTTCTCACAGCTGCCCAAATACCCTCTCCTCCTTGTCAGCACCACCAAAATGGGTTGAATAGTTGTATTTGAGATACCAAGAGTAGCTAGAGAGTATATATGGTGTATCTAGGTACTCAATATGTGATATTGGACCAATCCTGGCTTGGTTTGTGCTGGTAGGCTGGAATGAACTAAAATGACATGTATGGCAAGCAGTGGACATGTTTATACTGCTGCTACATACACAGACATACTGCTAGATTGCTTTTATATCAAAATACAGGCAGCTGTGCACTACCAAAAGCAATCTACACTATGTCAATGAGGAGAGGGTATCTGGGCAGCTGTGAGAACTTTTGCCCAAAAGCGAACAAGGAATTTTCAACGGCCGCCACTGTACAAGACCGTGGCCTACCTTCATTCTGGTGTAGTACTAAGCTCTAAAAAGGTGATAAATATTGAATAAAGCATCATATGCAAATGAAAATAATCAGAGTTTGACTGTCTGTTGAGGAATGAAAAAAGAATGAAACATACAAAAGTGCAATGCAGGCTGTAAAAGTGGTTCCCATGATCAGCGCAGGAGAGGTATTTTTGGCTAGTTTTGGCTGATATCATGCACTAGATATCAAGTCTATTATAGCATCTCTTCAGGGAATTACTTTTTGCACAATCTCTACATATTAGGCTTAAGTATAGACCTAAAAGCTAACGAGTTTACCAACAGTAACACCCTTTCCAGAAGCCATAAATGTCTGGAGATTGTGGAATGAGACGCATCTGACAAGAATGTCATCATAGCTGAGACCACGTCAGCAGCACATGTCAGCAAATTAGATGAAATCAAATGAATACGGGTCTCAATCTTCAATAAATACCAGGTGTCCATTCTGAATTTCTACGGGTGCATAATAAAAGTGCACTTTGGACAGCATACACTTTGACCAGCATAGTATTCTTATACCTGCACCAATTGAATCAAAACGGAATGGTGATCTGAAGGTGATGTGTTGTCATCTTATCCCCCTACCATCTTGACTCCTCATCGAGTTCTACTATTTCTTGAAGCCAAGAGAGCAGAACATATACTTACAATATGGGTAAATGTTCCTTGTTTCTGGCTTGCGAACTGTCGGCTCCTTTATCTGCGGAGCACCTGGTCCATGCATTCTGACAAATACATTTCACTGACTAATAAGTAAACGGGCAAGACCAGCAGTACCAGAACCTGAATGTTACACTTTGTCTATGCCACTTCTTATACCTATGTACTTGCGACACAAATTAAGCAAGAAGTCCATCCAAGTTAGACCCTGTCTATTCTAGCTGGACATATACATCAAGCCGTCAATTACTGTGATGGAATGACCTTATCCAGCTGTAAGTATTTTGTATTTTCTTTCTTTGAGTCTGCTATACGTCTCGATCCACCATACTCACCGTGTAATTGTCCACTTTTTCCTTTGTTCTTTTCTTCCACAACATTCTTATGAAAGTTCCTTCTATTCTAGATACTTCTAATGACTCAATGACTATGTGTATAAGTATCCTAGTACATACTTTTGAAATACCTCTTTTCTTCCCTGCAATACACATCTGTATTCAACCTTACATTTTGACTGATCGTAAGTCGGCATCCTTTGCAACACGCAAGCTTGCTTATTGTGCTGTTTTTCGACCTTGACTGACGCCAGCGTGCTCACCAAGTGCTCGAGACCCTTGTATTTCCCGGTAATGCGAAAGCTTGCCTTGATTCAAGTACCTTTTCTTCTCACTAATCATCTCAGAGTATCCTGAACCACAACCGAACCTGTGGTTCATTACAATTACTTATGCTCTCAGCAAAGACAATGAAGACAGAAATGAGCACAGATGGCTGCCCGAATCCAGTGCCACCTGTGTGACAAAAGCCACAGAATATCGACCTTGGATAGAACCTGTGAAAGTTGCGCATTTACTATCTTCTGAAGCTGTGAATATTTAGCAGCCATGATCGCAGTGGAACCTGTAAATTTTTGAATGCAAAAAATAAAGTCCCACTTCAAAGGAAATCAACCTGCAAAAAGAAAGCCATCATATGGAACAGACCTGTGAATTTTCCAGCAAGCATCCCGAGCCTGTGTAAAAAAAGCTCATCACTCTTTTCAAGGGAGGACTTGTGCTAAAAAAGGACAGAAACTCTGGAAGTCAGTCCAACCTGCCTGGAAAACCAGAAAAATAGCCGCAAAAGCGTCAACCTGTAAAAAAAAAGCCAGTTTGGAATTTTTGGACAGTATTATTGCCATACTCCCGCTACTAGCGGTCCTATCTATTTTACAAGTAGTCACCAGTGCTACTTCTCAGTCGTCTGAGTCGTAAAGCGCTCAGGCTCTGCAATAAGTGCTGTCGTCCCCATATCACTCAACGGCTGGAGCTTGGCTTGAGTCTTAAAGTTTCAGTTCAACTTGTTCAAGAAAGAACGATTCTGAGGAGCACAAAAACAAACATTCGGCGGCTACTATATACGAACTTTCAAATCTTCGCAGTTGATTCTAGTAAACCTCAAGACGAATAGTAGTAGCATAAGGAGCAAACCCTGCACATAACAACCGGCAGTAGTAGTCCATACTGGGGAAAGGTGCCACTGCTTCGCATGGCAAGATACGAGGCCCCCTTTCTGTTGAGTAGTGGTGTTATTCAATCTATAATCTTGCATTCCTTGACAGATTGACATGCAAATGTGCATTGAGTAGCGGTATTGTTCAATCTATGACCTTGTATTCCTTGACAGATTGTACTGACATGCAGGTGTGCATTGAGTAGTGTGCATTGAGTAGTGGCATTATTCAACTTATGATCTTGTATTCCTTGACAGATTGTACCTACTGAAATGCAGGGGAAATTCGATAAACAGGGAAGGAAAGAGACGGGAGCAAAAACCAATGCAGGCAGCAAAGGAACAAAAAAAAACAGCGAAGCGTTGAAGGGTAGTCAGTAGCAAGAACTTTGATGCACTTGCCAGCCACATTCAAAAGGAGTCCAAGCAAACACAGAGAGAAAATATCACTGAAACGCGAAGAGGTAGAGCAAAAAAATGAAGATGGGAGCAAAGCAAGATGACAACGGACTCAGAATTTTCATCTGTATCTCTTCCAGGTAAAGGAGGTGGATGTTGATCAGAACCTAACACAAATCGCAATCAGTCATTGACTTCAGCAATAGTAACACGGAGACGGAATAGAGGAATATGGGAGTGGAAAGAAAGGCGTGGAGCATTTCGGAGCGCTGGGGTGTGGCGGCTGTGCCAGGGAACCCAAGGAAAAGCGGGAAAAAGTCATTTTGGAGGGCTTGGTCCGAAGCACCATCGGGAAATGCCGGGCATGTGACATACATGCCAAAGATGCGTCTGGAAATTGGGTCAGAGAAAGGCATCTCGACGCTAATTGGGACTGAGTCCTGAGCATCAGGGTGCTAGGAGGAAATGGAGACTAACTCTGAAGGGGCCCAAATGCATCCAGAGCTAAAGAGACATGGACGGTGGATCGAGAAAAGACTTGGAAAAGACATGTCTTGCACAATGGAGGATGGGAGCAGAGGATACCGAATCTGCCTACATGGCAGGTTCATCAGGATATACATTGCCACTACATGCTAGCTTATCCTAAGGTAGGCACTTTGTGCCTATCGTGGATTAATGATTTCCACTGTACCGGTTGAGTGGCAACGAAAAGGGGTGGGAGTTTGAGGTCGTGGTAAAATTTTCGAGGTCGACATAAGTTAACTCGGCCCTAAAGGGGCCTCGTAACATAAGTAGGTCCGGTTTCTATTCAAATCCAAGCTGAGAGTCACAAAACGTCCAAATCAACTGTACTCCAATCCAGATCTCAAAGCATCGCAAATACAATCACAACAGCTCCAAGAACCGCAGAACCTTTCCTGAGCGATAAGGCTATCGAGACTCCTCCATTGGTACTACCATCGCTATTCCCGTTTCCATCCCCAGATGTTCCCGAAGTTCCCGAAGTCCCATTTCCATTCCCGGAGGCATCAGATCCGTTCGAACTCCCCGGGCCATTCTGAGCAATCGCCAACGCCTGAAAAGCCGAAAAATTATTCGGACCCGTCTCTACAGCATTAATCGCAAACACCATTCCTGCACCACAATGTGACGCTGGCTGAGTTTGCTGGCAGTATCCCCAGATGGGCGCAGTATCGTTTATGGTAATCTGGAAGGATGGGAAACCTGAAGTGGTATTGGGAGAAACGGGCATGAATCCAGAGTCGAATCCCCCTTCCTTGGGTTGACAGGGGCTGTTGAAGGTGGATTGAGTGACGGTGTGGTTCTTGGGGTGGAATTCGAAGACGACGGTGTCACCAAGGGAGGCGGAGATGTTCATGGGGTTGTAGATCAATTGGCTGGAATCGCCGACGATGATTTTGTGTGTGACGGGTTGGGGCGGGTATGTTGGTTCTAAAGAGGTTATTAACATCAATATCTACATATAGAGATGAAGCATGCTTAGTACTTACGAGGCGTCCCCTCATAACTCGTGTACGTAGTCACCCAAGTCGACCCTGAACTAGTCACAGTCGCCGTTGCTGGAGCCCAAGTCTGCGGAGGGGGCGCACTCGGCACTGGTGCGACAATAGAATCTCCACTCGTAGAAACAGCTTTAGCTTTAAACGCTTCGAAAGATTTATCGGAATCAGCCGGAGGAGGGTTTATCGCGAAAACCATTCCTTGACCACAGTGAGGTTTGGGTTGAGTTTGTTGGCAGTAGATCCAAATGGGAGTAGTGGAGTCGTTGACGGTGACGGACCAGTTTGGGAGAGGACCGCCTTCTAAGTCTGGGGCTACTGGCATGCTGAGGGAGAAAAGAAGTATGGGACGGCATGAGACTCGGAAACTCGAGTAAAGCAGGAAAGAATAACAGAATCGACTGATACTTACAATCCAGAGTTGATACCTCCATCAGCAGGTGAACACGGTGAATCAAAGGTTGACTGAGTCACTGTGTGGTTTTTGGGATGGCTGGCATAGTAATATTATCGTTCAACGTTAGCGCATATGAATAATTCCGTGATATCGTCCGTCAGCAAGAAAAATAACTTACAAAACAAAGTTCACAGTATCACCAGGCTGGGCAATCACGTATTCTGGATAGAATAGCAAATTTCCGTTGGCACCGACGGCGACGTCAAAGTTGGTGGCTAGGGCAGTAGTTGCGAGGGAGCTTGCGAGAGCCGCAATAGGGAGAGTCCGAGTCGTGCTGAAGCGCATAGTATGGTAATAGAAGAACGTAAGATGCGTAGATAAATAGCCGGAGCAGAGAAGGAAAAGAAGGAAGAAGGCGGGTGAGGAACCAACTCAGTCAAAGTGATGCTCTTTTATACCCTGGTTGCGATGAGTTGGAGCTGTCGAAATCAGTTCAACAGGCAGGTGAGATGATGGGACGACGGAGAAGTACAGAGTACAAGGGCACCAAGGTACAGGCCTTATCCGAGACCCCCGCCGGTGAGCATATCAGTACAGCCATAGGTTTTTTCCATATTTGGGTTAGAGCATGGATAATCGATACACCCCCTCCCCCCCTGTGCGCGAGAAATCCGAGAGGTGTTCGCGTAGCCTTTGCGTCCTTGCGTCCATGGAATTCACGAAGTGCTATTGGAAGGGGCACCTACTGTTGGCAGATAGACCGGATTTGGAATTCGAATGGTTAATCGACAGGCGGAAACAGCCCTGTTGTCTGAATTCATTCAGGATGATGAATGATACAAATGATGAGATGGTTAGTATATATATGTACTTGGGGTATATTTTAAGGCTGTAATTTGGTTTCTCTAGGCAGATACGAACACCATAAGATGGAACAACTGAGTCAAGTTATTCACATTCGGATCATTCCTCCTGATCTTCTTCCCCGAAGATCCCGAAAATCAACAGTGATTACAAGGCTTGGTACAAGCAGCGAAAATGGCTCAGTTACGATGGCGGTGTGCCAAGGTCAAACTCCGCCTGAAGCACAGCATGAACAATCTTGTATACCTTGTCACAAGCCTTGTCGATCATGAAAAGCTCGGGCTAGGAGGAGTACCAAGGAGAGTGCAGAGCTGTCCTTCGGTGTCATCGGAGCCGCAGTTGCGCGAGCCACGGGGAAGTGGCGTCACTGAGTATCTCAAGGTTCGTGACTGAGATCCCTTTCCGACCACGAGCAATACATTGGACAATGAATTTGGACAGAGCGTCACTTTTTCCTTTATCCTCGATCTGGTCCTCTGTGACTGATATGAGTTTCCTCTGCAGAAGGTCAGGTAGACATGACGGCGATCCATCGGGCAGACGGTATACTATCGAACCAACCCGCCAGTATGTAAGCAACCATAGTTTGGCTTCAGGCAGAAAGTGAGAGCTCACAGGTTCTTTCTCCTTCTTGACAATCTGCTCTTCACCAGCCTGCTCCAAAATAGCCTGATTCTCCGTTTCATCGACCTGCTCTTCAATAGCCTGCTCAGCTTTCCATCTATGCTGATTGCCGCCGCTCTATCCCCTCGAGTGTACCCAGAACTTCTCTCCGTCATATAACGCAAACCCCCCATGGCGACGAAAAATCTGTGGGTCTTCGTCCAGTTATATTTCTCTTCAAAGTTAAAACCTTTAGACAAATGCCAGAGAAGGTACTTAATATAATCACGCACCCGGTGATAAAACGAGCGATGTTTACATCTTGAAGCGCCCAACAATGTATTGATCGATAACTTGTATCCAAATGTGCATGCTACCATAGACCACTCGTGCAGCCGGCCTATCGCCGACGCCGACGCCTATGTATCCCATCCCATTCTTGGTCCCCATCCCCACCCACTAACGCGTTAACGCATCATTGATATGCCTCATCCCCCATGGCCCCAGTTCTGATTCATCGTCAACTGTGGTGACCCCACTTGCATCTTACTATTAGTCCCCCGACTCTTCCATCCCAATTTCCTTCCCACTACTCTCTTTTTACTCCCTTGCGTCCCACTCGCAACGATGCACCCCCCCCCCCCCCGACCTTCATTCCACACGCTCAGTCGATGACATACCCCTACAGCCCCAACCCCAACCAACCCTTACCGTGATGCCGCTGTCTCTGCATAGATAGATAGGTCTTTATGTCTTTTTCATGTCTGTTTAAGGCCTTAAGTTGAGTCGTCCTATCCTATGGAGGTACGGAGGGGGGAGGGAGGTGTCGAAGAGGTTGAGTGAGCCTTCATTTGGTTTAGGTTTGGGTGTTTGGGTGGTTCGGCGTTTGTTCGAGGGGTCCGACGCCGATGAAGAAAACTGGATAAATTAAAAGGAAAGAAAGGTCGAGGTGTAGGTCAGATATCGACAAAGAAACAGAGAGACAGTAAGATTAAGACCAAGGGCTCGGGGGAAAGGGTTGGAAACAAGATGCCTAAGGCACAGCTGGGAACGTAACGAAGCTGAAGAAGGAAAATAAAACGCACTTGCTTACCCAAACGAATCCAGATCCAAATTACTCCTCAAACGCATCCATCCCAGTACGAAAATCTCGCTCCATAACTTGATTTTGCTGTTTTCTGGGAACGCGACTGCTACTAACGGCTGCCAGTAGAGGGAATAGAGGTATATGTAGATCCGAAGCCGCGGTGGTGAGGAGTGGGGAGGAGGGGGTAGAAGGTGAGGTGGTTAGCGTACGTTGTAAACAACGAGAACAATGAGAATGATAGAAGCAAGAATAATAAAACCCCAACATAGAAAAAGGAAAAGGAAAAGGGAGGAAGAAAACGGGAACGAATGCGAGGGAGAAGATACGGATACGAGGGAGAGGACAGGATATGAATGGATACGAGAGGACAAGGACACGAGGAAGCGAGGACGGGATATCGGTAGGCAATGGGTAGAGAGATGGCATACCCATAGACGAGGACGTTATAGAAGGGTGAGAATAACCCAAGAATAAAATAAGAAAACGCCCAAACGTAAAAAGAAGAGACGAGGAAAATTACGAGGCCCTTTAGGGTCTCGTTCTTATAACCTGACGTTTCTGCGTGTGGCTATGCTCGATAACTCCACCGGTCCCCGGTGCCATTTGATCACCGTAACCGGTCATCGGCCGTTGCCGCAAAGACGCGTGATCTGCAACGCTCATCATCTTTCACCCTTACTCATCGCTGCTCGCCATCCATGAACTGATTACTTGGGCCTCGTTACTGCCACGCGAAGCGGTGGCCCACAGCTCCTTCATACAAACAAAAAGACTGAAGACACTCACCAGTTACACACTCCTCAAACCATTCGCGTGGTTCTGACTCGAAATAGCAGATAAAGATACAACCAGCATAACGCACCTGCAGATTACATAGTCACCGAATTGGCCAACGTCTCGCTGCAAAACAGGTGGACGTTCGGATGAAAGCGCAAATGACGTCAACGTGCGTCAACGCGTTGGTTCTTTACTTGAGGGCCAGCTTCAAATCACGCCTTCTACTGTATCAAAGCTTCTCGATTAGCTACTTAGAAAAGGAGAAGCCCTCGTACCCCTTTTCTACGACTTCGTTAATATACGTGATATATTTTGAAGTCCACCAATGAAATTGAGCTGCTCTCGTTTCTTCCCCGGTATATTATCGCCCATATAGAACGACTTTCCCAACGGGAAGAGCGAAGCTTCATTCAAGTCAAAAGTCAAATCTCTTCATCTCTGTGCGTGCATCTGAAGCAGTTGACAACCCAATCATCCTGTACCTCCTGAAAGACTCAATTCAGAACACTAAACCCTTGGAAGGAAACGTACCGCGCACACCGGACCAGTGGAGAACGAACATATTCGGATATTTCGGAACCATGATCCCCAAAAGCGTCTGTATGCCGTCCTTCCACTTCTCTGAAATCCCTACGCCATCCGTGCCCTTCAAGTAGATCGAGGTGATACCACCAGTGTGCATATCAAACCTGTCGCAAGGACTAGCACATCCAGGTCATCACTTTTGACTGCTTATAGCACTTCCGTCGGATCCGTAAGGAATTGCTAAGGAGACGACTCGGACTTTGTTGTTCGGTCCTAATCACGTCATAAACCGAAGGGACCGGCTAGAACTGACCAGACTCGACTTCTAAAAGAGTCGAGCCTGCGGCTTCGAGGCCTCCTCGAGGTGGCGAGACCATGAGGGCTATCATTAATAATTCATAACTCAATGTGAGGGGACTAGAAGGGCTATAATTATTCATAGCCCTAGACCCTATAAAAAGGACGTGGCAGCACCTGGATTCCTCTGCAAGCCCTGTTGGAGCGACTCACGCTGTACTTTCCCTTTCTCCTCTCTTCTCACCCTTTCTTTTTCTCAGCCTCTGTGAGGCGTCGGACGGATTCATTCTTTTCGCGAGTTTCTCGGATAATTGACGCATTCATTACTCGACTGGTCGAACTAAGTACACCATGATTGGTTGCAATTTCGCTTCCCAACAAATCTTCCTCCTACTACTTGCTTTCGCTGCAGGAAGTACGTATCGTCTCTTTTTCTCCTTGGAAATTTGTTCTTCCCATTCGACGATCTAAATCCTCATGCTAGTGGCACTGGCCTTGCCATCTCCTCAGACCCAACCGGGCCAACCCTCGTCTTTCTCAAACTCCCAGAACTCTCAATCTAATACGACCACTGCCGCCGCTCCCTTAATCAGCAACGTACCTCTAGCAGATGCTCAAGCCCCCGCCTTACCCCTCAACTTCACTCAAGTCGCTTCTAGTCCTCAATGTGAGGCCATCTGCTTTCCGTGGGCCAGTATGACCATGATAGCACAAGCCGGACTCGTTGCCACCAACGTCACCTGTTCTCCCACCATGGTAGATACTTTACAGAAATGTGTCCAGTGTGGGTTTGATTGGGTACCTGGATTGAGTGGACCAACGGCACAAGGGTGTTTGGACAGTGAGTTCTCGGACCTCGAGTGCTTAGGGATATTAGTATGCGAAGTTACTAATTGATTTTCTGAATAGATTTTACTACCCAGTGCAATGAAGCCAATTTTGCCATCCAGAGAAAGACGGTCCAGACGTTCAATGGCGATATGAACTCGAGGGCAGTCGGGACCTCTTTATGGATGAGTTTGGGCATCATCTTGCTGTCGTTGACGATCGGAAGACTGGCTTGACTCTAATTACGTCGGAATATGTACTATACGTATACCTTGCTTGACCTGTTGTACTTATATGTAGCATTTACTTTACGAGGCCGAAGAATGAGGCTGAGTTGTTTACACTCACTTCCTGCCTGTGGCTATACAAGTTGGTCTCGAATTTTTTACGAGTACCCTGACCTCCGCGCACATGTACCTACCGACGAAGACCGGCTCAGCATACACCCTAAATCCACATAGGGTGTTGGGGATGATGATGACCTTTTGCAGACTGCTATACCTACTACCTCTAACTATGCTAGTTCACACGTACATATTCCACCACCCGTTACTTCCGTTCCAGCACATATCTTCACTTTAAACTCTAATCCTGCAGACTTGACTACTCCTGTTAACTATCCCACTAATACTGCCACCTCCTCCCCTACTTCTCTACCTAATGCTGTCACCACAATACCTATTCACTCGGGTATCCCGTCTTCTACTTCTCAGCCCGATATCTCTCCTACTTTTAATATGATACCTACTTCTACTTTAAACCATTCTAGCATTAGTCGCTCGTTCCTAATCAAATGCTGGAATATTCATGGCAACTTGCCCCTCGGTCTGACTCATCCCCCATTCCAAGAGACTCACTTGGTACCTGGTCAAGAAGAGTTCTTGATCCTTCCTGAAGACTATTACTGCCTCGCAATATCCCGCACACCGGATGTTAAAACTATGAAATCATTTGGCGGTGTTGCCGCTATATATCACTCATCCCTCAATGTCTCCCTTCTCCCACACCTTTCCAGCCCTGATATAATGGTACTCAATGTTGACAACAAGTTTACCCTTGTAAACTGCTACCTACTTCCTGAACCAAGCCCATGGCGGCACTTTACTGACATCCACCCATTACAAAAACTATGTGAAACACTGCCGGCTCTCGTTGCATCGGGTCTTCCAACTATACTTGGGGGAGACCTCAATGGACGAACTGCTACACTGTGGGGAGCAGGAACGTATTGGGAACGTGAGTTTCGCTTGTGATTTGCACTGTAAATGCTACATTCTACGTGCCACCCACGGTAGTCAACTCGAGATTGGAAAGACTGTTGCCTTTTTATCATCCCTCGCCGGTGAATTAATTAATGGAGTAACACTTACTGTGGATGGAGGAATCAGGCTGTTTAATCCCTGATGATCTTAACTCCTATTTGTAGATGTACAATGAGTTACAGAGACTTGGATATGTAAATCCTGAGAGAATATTTAGAGGACAAACTTGGGACAAACGATAGACGACTCTAGTGAAAACGACCCGACCACAAACAGCAACTTCTAGAACTTCTTTGTAGGCTCAAATGCGCAAAGCAGCCATGGTCGTTTTAAACCCAAGCAGGGCAAGGTTGTTCATCATCATTTTGAATCCGAAACTGTGAAGAAATGCACGTTTAGTGGGTCATTCCCAACATCTTTGGAGAGAAACACTTACGCAGCAGGGAAAAGAGCAGGTAATCCATCCATCTGTCGATTGACGATCTGAAGGAATTCAGCGAGCCCATTGTCGACGGGTTGGAGGAGTCCGAACAAATTCTCATTTCCGCTGGCTTGAGTTCCGTTGGAATGCGTTTCGTTGCCACTTCCGCCGGCTTGAGTTCCGTTGGAGAGCGTTCCATTGCCATTTCCGCTGGCTTGAGTTCCGTTGGAGTGTGTTCCATTGCCATTTCCGCCGGCTTGAGTTCCGTTGGAGTGCGTTCCGTTGCCATTTCCATGACCACCCGCACCACCCGCACCACCCAAGCCTCCAAGGCCACCTCCAGAACCAAGACCACCAGTCAAAGAACTGATAATCAGTTGGGTGATTTGCTGTTCGTAGGCTTCAATTTCCCGTATTCGCATGAATATGAACAACTATCATACCTCAATGACTTGCTCGAGCTGAAGGACTACCTGAACGCATGTACCTTTGAATGTACAAGTGACGAAAGGATACGGGTCAAAGTGTTGACCTTGATCTTGGCCGCCAAAGATGGATGTGAGCTGATAGGTAGCGGCATCGACGGCTTGGCTAATGGCGCTGGTGACCACCGCGAACTGGTCCTGCTGAGCTCCACCGTTGCCACCGTTGCCAATGGCGGGTCTGGCGGTGAGGTCTATCCAAAGACGATTGAGTATATGAGCAGATCAATCTATGCTTGAAGCTACTCACCAGTGTGCGATTGGCTGATCTCGCTGACTTTGCTGTGCAAAGTGTCCAACGTACTCTGCACATTGTAGATGACTGCTTCGGTGGAATGAGCATGGGTTGTAATAGGATTGGCGCTAATGGAAGGAACGAGAGCTCCCACGAGGCTAGCAGCACAGATGACACTACGAAGAAGAGGGGTGAAGATCATTGTTGGTTTCGAAGAGAGGTTGCTCGAATGGATGAAGGACTTGTTGAAGAGACAAGTGGACTCTGGTGATGATGAGCAGGCTGACGCTGGACCCTTTTGTAGTGTGGTCAGTAGGCTAGTTCTGAATACAACAGTAATGACGGCTCACCCCGTTCATCATAGTAAAGCGACGACTTGCCAACTTCTGGTGCGGTGTCAGTCCATTGCAAAGACAAATCCGTAGATGTCTCAGCCAGTCGACGGCCGGATTTCAAAGGCTCACCAATGGTTGAATGGGCCACTACTATTCGCAGCAGCTGTAAGGGTTGAAACACCATCACCGTTAGGTGAGACGTAGACTAGATGATGAACTTGTAATGAACATAGTTGAAGGGCCATCGTGTCCCAACAGGTCGATAGTTTTACTAATTGGTTTGCTTGTCTATTGATTGATGATCCTATCCGTATACGGTGGTATACGTAGAGTTTTGCAGCGGGCAGGTAACATGGTGCCCCGGTCTCTAGACTGGCGAGGTTGAACAAGGGTAAGATTATGTATTACCCGGTTCTGAATTATCCGCAGATGGTACCTGCTTGGTGGCCTCAAACCGTACTTTCCATGCCTTTTTGCAGCATACCTACTTTTCGTCGACCTTGCACGAATCCATGCATCCAACGAGTCTCAACGTTGCTAAGTGACAGATCATCGCTGAGCACCGAGTGGCCGCGATTTTCCTCCAATCACTTGGCAAATCTGACGCTCGGTATTTTTGTAGTGTGCTCACGAGTCACTAGGCTAGTTCTAGTACAACAGTAGAGAGCTGACGCCGTTCATTCTAGTAAAGCGATGACTTGCCAATTTCTGGTGCGGTGTTCGTCCTATGGAAAGGCAAATACGTAGATGTTGTCTCACCCCGTCGACGGCCGGGTTTGAAAGGCTTACCAGTGGCCACTACTACTTATTTGCAGCGCAGCCGTAAGACTTGATGTGGGCCTAGCGCCTTCACCAAGCTGAGATGTACTTAGCCTATAATGAACATCGTTGAAGGCTCACTGTGTCCCGACAGGTCAGTAGTTGTACTGATTGGTTGGCTTGGAATTGATGATCCTATTACGAGGCCGAAGAATGAGGCTGAGTTGTTTACACTGCGTTTCTGCAGGTGGCGATGTTAATTACGTCCCAATTTCTCCCGTCCGTTTCTTTCCGCATATCGGACACTCCGATCAGGGTTTCCGTTTCTCTTCCAGCTGTATATGGCAGGGTTCAACATGTCCAACTGGACCTTTCTTCCTTTTCCCCTACAATGATGTTGACTCGTACCTCTCTGCTTCGTTGCCCTCTTTAACGTTGCTTCTGTGCAAGCTTAGCTATGATTTCTTTCACAGCAGCGGTGCTGCATCACTTGTTGTTTCGGTTCTCTTTCCCTTCCCTTTTGAATATACTCTCAGCTCTAAGGTGTCTGTACTTGGTCCCTTCCCGGTTGAGCACCCGTTCTTTCGGTTATCATCTCGAGTTCGAAGGGATCTTTCCCCCGGATCGCTTTGGTAGGATTACTCAAGATATGGCTTACGCTACCATCTTCCGACCACATCCCAATGATCCGAAGGAATGTGGCTATCACACGTTCCGCCTACTTCCATATCGATGGAATGATTCAGTTCTCGAGTACAAAATGGACGTCGCATTCGGGCTCCAAGGATCTTCGGTTTGGACTGATGTTGTTAGACAATGCCCAGACTCTGGGGAAACTTCAAGTTCTGAACATATTTGGAAATCCTATCTCGACTCTGGTTCAAGGGTTCGGAAGTGATCGAGGGGCTCAGGATTCGCGACGACGGAAAGATTTTTTTATTATGCGGCTTTCTCTGTGACTGCTAAGATCCAGGGGACTAAAAATCTACAGCTGGGGCATTACGTGTTGCACCTGAACATGCAATGACTATAAACCTCCGGTAGTATACGTTGGTTCTGATAATTACGGATTACGAATGGAGTCGGAGGCGCAGGTCATCATCGAAAGGGGGTGGGGGTGGGGGGGGGGGGTGCAAGTGTCGTGTCAAAATTGATAGATACAGTGGGTCAAAAAATTGTCCACATGTTTCGCATTTTTGGAAAGATTGCCAATTTAAGCAATACTGAGTAGAGATATTGAAATGTGGTCAGTGATGGGCAGAACGCCCTTGATAAGAGCTACAATAATCTGTTTTATTTGTCCTATTTGGCTCAAAACTCATGGAGATATGATTGATTTAAAATGGTATGTCATTTGGACAATTTTTTGAGTTGCCACTTCAAAATCAGTATTGTAACTATGTGATGTCTCATAGATGACATCATAAGTGGAGTTGTACAATGATGCAATGGCTACATCATAATGATATCATAGCTGCCAGCTGGACCATATATAAGGGCATCCAGTTGTTCTATAGCCCTCATCAAATCATGAGACCCATCACATCCACCCAGAAAGACAATATCCTCTCTCTCCTCCAAACTTCTGCTTCATCCAGGGAAATCTCTGCTAAAACTGGGGTATCCAAGTCAAAGATTGCTTCTCTGGCCAAAGAGATGTATCCTGACAAGGAGAACCATCAAGCAGGGCGTCCTAGAAAGCTGTCTACCACTGATGAACGTGCTGCTATCCAACAAATCAACACTGGCAAAGCTGAAAATGCTACAGAAGTGGCCAGAAACATCAATCCCCTCCTTGACCAACCTGTCTCCACCCAAACCATTCGAAATTCCCTTCTCAGGCATGATGTGGACACATCTAAAACGAAGAAGAAGCCCAAACTCACTGCAGCTCACAGGAAGGCTCGTTTAAACTTTGCACAGAAGTACAGAAACTGGACTGTGGATGACTGGAAAAGGGTTATTTGGTCAGATGAGACTAAAATCAATCGATATGGGTCAGATGGACAGCAGTATGTGTGGGGGAGGAAGGGTGAATCCTTGGGAGAGAGAAATGTGGTGGAAACAGTCAAATTTGGAGGAGGAAATATCATGGTGTGGGGATGTATGGGGTGGGAAGGAGTTGGAAACATGGCAGAGGTGGAGGGCAGGATGAATGCAGAGCAGTATGTGGACATTTTGGAGAACAACCTTCTGGAGAGCATGGATATTTTGGGTGTTGATCCAGAGGTGGCCATT
The DNA here is from genome assembly GCA_013368315.1 of Tetrapyrgos nigripes. NCBI lineage: Eukaryota > Fungi > Basidiomycota > Agaricomycetes > Agaricales > Campanellaceae > Tetrapyrgos > Tetrapyrgos nigripes. Next base: position 110,579 of record JAACJM010000183.1, on the reverse strand, counting down.
TTTCAGCAAGACAATGATCCTAAACACAAGTCAAAACTGGCCACCAAGTGGTTTGAAGACAACAACATCCATTGCATGAGCTGGCCTGCTCAATCTCCTGACCTGAACCCCATTGAACACCTCTGGACAACCCTCAAACACAAGCTCAATGGATATGACACAGCACCCTCTGGAGTTTGGGAAATATGGGACAGAGCAGCTGAAAAGTGGGATGAAATCACAGAAGAAGATTGTCAGAAATTGATCAGGAGCATGCCTAGAAGGATTGAGGCTGTGTTGAAGGCCAAAGGAGGGCATACCAAGTACTGAGCTAGCACTTTCTGTATTTTCACTTGCATGTCAAAAAATTGTCCAAATGACATACCATTTTAAATCAGTCATATCTCCATGAGTTTTAAGCCAAATAAGACAAAACAGACAGAATATTGTAGCGTTTATCAAGGGCTTTCTGCCCATCACTGACCACATTTTAATATCTCTACTCAGTATTGCTTAAATTGGCAATCTTTCCAAAAATGCGAAACATGTGGACAATTTTTTGACCCACTGTATACTAGTATACAAAGACTTTGTGTAACACAGAACTTGAATCTCAGATTCCAGTCTTCAATACAGACCAAACTTAGTACGAAACCCCCTTGTCCGTTTCCTGACCCTCAAGGCAACATAGTACTCCCATCAAAAAACGCATTCAACCACGCAGCCAACCGATATCCCTGCTTCGCAATCTGCTCCTCAATGACCGGGACGGAATTTGTGTAATAGGCAGAGATGCAGAGATGGGAAAATGATGTATAGCTGAAGACGATTGACTACAAAGAAAAAGAGAAGGAGCAGGGATTTAATACTGAGGAGAAATCTGAACCAGCACTCATGCAATCAAAAACATTAGACTCCTTTGCCCATACGAGAGGACACTCGAGTGGAGTAATAGCCCTTTGAACGATATCCTCTGCGTCTGATTTTCCCCGTCCGTTTATTACCGACCCCACCTTTCACCCCCTGTTCGGCTCATAGCCCGTCGGCTTTTTGTCCGAACTCTTCCGTTTCATTTTCAAGTATTTACCTACAAGCTGCGTATTGCTTAACATTCTTCCCCCTTACCACTATGATGAATTCTCTTCGCACATCTCTTGTCTCTTGCACTGGTTTTTTGGCCTTAGTCCCATCGGCGCTTGCCCATAATTACTTTTCCTGCATCAGTATTATTATTCGGTTGCTTTCTTTGTTCTTACGAGGGAAATGTGGGCCATCGCTGCACGAGGAGCTAATGAGCACAGCCACATGCTGGAACGTCAGGTTATAAGAACGGGTCCCTTAAGGGCCTCGTAACCCCTGTCACTTCCACTTGCAGTATTGGTATGGTATTTTCTGACTGAAGATTCGTTATTTGTCAATCTTTCTGATGTAATGGCGTATTTTTACTACAATCCGATGTTTTCTGGCTCAATGCCTCACATTAAACCTGGCGCAACGTCGTACCACGATTTCGGCTCAAATTTCGTATAATGATCTCGCTTAGCGCCGTACACACTGTACAGAATACATGGCTGTGGCTCAATGCCTGACATTAAATCGGGTGCAATGCTAAAGCTGGGGCATCTGCAATTATCGCTGTTTTTCTAATCACAGATCTGGCCTCTGGATTGAAGATGGAACTCCTCCAAGTTGACCAAGAGCACCAATCAATGTCAAGTTTTTTCTGCTACGTTTTTCAGAGAGTCGGCTTTATAGGCATGAAGAGGGGTGTAACTGATGTCTATGAGAGGGCTTTCGTACGAAGAAGTTGGCAAAATAATATGTACTTGTACATCACGGAACTGGGACAAACATTATGGCATCACTTTTTGGACAACAATACCATTCCTAGGTTGTGTCATGTGTATTTCGTGCAGTTCATGTTACATTGGTTCCGTTCATGTTATATCTTATCTCTAATCATCTTGTAGTTCGTTCCGGAAAATTTCTCGAGAAAGAAAGAATAGGCAAATCGGGGAGTCCTGAAACAGCGACTTCCCCCGGGTATATTCGGAACGAGACTCGAAAGGCGCTATACTAATACTATGGGAGAGGAGGGAGGGTAACTCAAAGACTGGATATAACTATCAAGACTCGTGAATTAGTGATATGTATGAGAAGGATGAATAAACTTACCCAAGAGACTCGTGAATCAGTGATGAGATGGAGAAGGATGAATAGTGAATGAGTCTCTTGGGCATATTAAGTACTATAAACTAAAAAATCAAATGTGAGGTAAAACATGTAAGGAAATAAGGATGTAAGAAATGTGATACATAAAAATATGATACTTGAAAGAGAAGTTCTAACAAGTATGAGTGCTGTGGAAGTTACGGAGACGTGTATTGGCGCCACGGAGGCATAATAAGTTTGTAGCCCTGAGGCGTCAACCTTTGAACCCACGGAGGTAATGAACGGACAGCAATGAGGTCCTACGCGCGGAGCGTTGAGAGAAAGAAGAAAAGAAATTGGAGTAGTTACTCACTTTGATGATTAGACCTTTGTAAAGTCACTTTAAAATAAGACTAATCATCTTGTAGTTCGTTCCGGAAAATTTCTCGAGAAAGAAAGAATAGGCAAATCGGGGAGTCCTGAAACAGCGACTTCCCCCGGGTATATTCGGAACGAGACTCGAAAGGCGCTAAGAAGCCTATGGAATGATGGAAATTGTGTTGTAGATGGGGAGGAAAAGATGTGATAGAGAGTCGAGTGTTAGGATCGCTTTCGCTTTGTCAATAATGCTGTAAAAAATAAAGGGTGTTTGCGGATGTAGAGTCGGAAAGATTCTGAAGACCAGCGGCCCAGAGTTTGAATTTCTTCCCATGAATAGCCTTCCAACGCGTAGTGAGTTGCACCTCCCGAGCGTAATGAATGGCCGGCAACGTCTTCAGGGAAGTAGTGTCGTAGACGTCTGATAAACCATTGTCGAGTTGGAATTGATCCATCCTCGCGCGCAAAAAGATTAGGGTGTGCCGGAAACAAGCGATCTCGAGATTCAATGTAACGGTTGACCAGCTTCACTGGGCAGTCCTCTCCACCTGTTGCCTTCACCACTATCTTATTGCCATCGAATTGCTGGTCTGATTTGTGCGTAGGAAGTAGGAACTCGATATGATCGGGTTGAGTGATCAGTGATGCTCGCATAACCACTTTCCGTAACTCTCTGTGAGCCACAGTGTCCGGCCATACCAGTTCACCAAGTCTCAATACCGCCAAGAACCCGATGAATAGAATAACCAAGAAAAGCATGTCATCATGCTTTGCTGAATCCTTCAAATCCCGAAACACTCCTGTTAACTCCTCCCTTTCCAATGCTCTCTTCTGCCTTTTTGAATACAAATGCCTCTTCCTACAACCCTTCAACGTCTTTGTCACCAACTTGCTCATGCGGATTTGTCGGATATTCGGATACATCGGTTCGAGTTGGTCACAAATGCCGGATAAGTATGTAGAGACGGATGGTGGTTTGATAAAGTGGCACATGTATGCAACGTATAAGCTGAACGTGTCTTCTGTAGGTTCGATCTCGAAATCATGATTTTGGCAAAATTGGATATATGATTCGGTAGCCGATGAATAGGAACTCTTTGTCCGAGGATCCGTACTGTATCCCAACGCTATCGCCCTCTCCCTCACTAGCCTCTCCCGAGTCCAAACCTCCCTTCTCTTCACTCTCCGTCTGGACTCCTGCATCGATGCGTTCATGATAGATCTGCCCCCAGCGTCACTCGAGGGGGTGTGAAAGGGTTGATAGTAATGGAAGGGGATAATTCGTAGGCCAAACTATTATTGAAACGGGATAAAGAGTCGGCTATCTGGTTCGATGTACCAGGAATATGAGAGACGCGTAATTGAGCGTCGTGTTGAATTAAGAGATCGACGGCGGTCATAAGGATAGGGTTGTAAATAGGAGATGCTTTCAACGAATTGAACATGTCAACAGTGTTCGAGTTATCGGTGAAGATTGCAATGCGTGACGGGGAGGGGAATAATGAATGGAATGCAAAGGCCAAGGCTGATACGACCGCGAGAGCCTCAAAATAAAAAATTCCATGTGAACGATCGTCGATTCGGCACTGAAAACCTAGAGTGACATTACCGATTTCAGTCCATAAAACCCATCCCCTCTGGACAAGCATCACAAAACATAATAACCTCTGCATCTTCAATCCCCCAATCTTCTGCGTGAAGCATTCTAACCCCTTCTAGCTTCTCCATATGATCCGCCATCCAAACCAGCTCTCTGCACATTGCCAAGTTGACCCAGATAGGTGCTTTTCCTTCAGATTTGCCTGAGATCTTCTGATATAGGCAAGATAAACCTGGTCACAAGAAGGGGTAGACGTTAAATGACCAATTGCACCATCCACCGATTTCCTGGAATTCGCGAAGAGTGTGTCGTTGTCTAGGGGTTGCGAAAGTTCTGATTGCTGTAATGAGCTCTGCTTTTGAGGAAGGAGGCATTGAAATCGTCATGGCGTTCGGATCAACGTCAAAACCAATTATAACCAGGACATCTCCAAATATCTGTTTAGGTCCATCGTGCGGAACTCCTAATTCGTCCCACAGTTCCAACAACCTCTTCTGCTTGTCCGGCATAAGACATTGTCCCTTTTCGTACCATACCATGTTTGTTGCCTCCTCAAATCCAAAGTTATCATCCACATACGTGAAAACATCATCAATACCCTTCACATTCTTCGCAATCCATCCTACTAATCCCATCCAAGACCCATGTATACCTCCAGCTCCCCTATTCCCAAAATTGTTGCAATGATCAACGTTGAAAGTGTCCCCGATGCGTACCACTTGTTTGATCTGCCACAAAGGGTGCATCGGTGACCTCCTATAGGCCTCAGAAACATCCGATTTCCATACCACAAGCTTCACATATCCATTTCGTCTCCTCCATCTAATTAATGCCGCTCCTAGATCATGAAGGTTGTCGAGTGGGACTGACACTTTAGCTTTGTCAATCATCGAATTGATGGGGAATGGCTTGGCGCTATGGTGGACAGTCATGCGAAGTTTATCGGAGTTTGGTTTGGGGACCACGACGACGGGAACAGCATGCATTCCGGGTAGAAGATCAGGGAAGCATTGTGAGAATCGGCCCTTACTGATCTCGATGTCACGCTGATCACATGCAAATTTGACGTGTATAGGGTCCTTCAAGGGGTATGAGCGGTCAAGGATATTTGGAATTTCTGAACTGGAATAGTCTGCCCAGGGCCAGTATCCATCGCGAAGGGCTCGAAAGAGGGATTTGATCCAAGGTCGATTAGGGTGAGTACTCGCAAGTTCTTCCAAACGATTGACATTGATAGGTGTTGTGATTCGAAAAAGTTCTGGATTGTTACGTATGGTATTCAAAGCAACTAAATTGCTCCTCTCGTGATCTGGGACATCCGGCAAAGGTTCCATCAATTCTGTCGCATCTCCCAACGTTAACCTTCTCAGCTCACCACCACCTCCTCCCCCGTCAATCTCCTCATCTCCCCATACCAGATCCCTCAAAAACCTAGGCCTCTTCTCCAACTTCTCCCTTACTTCCATTACCCAGCTCTTCTCACTTCTTTCCTGAGTCGCACTTGTCTTTGGTGTGGGATCCACTTCGGCAATTGGAACAGACGTGGATCCAGTTGCAATCCCTGGCCTGCTTGGTACATTTACTGTCATTCCAGTTGCGGCACACATCGGCTGTGAAGTTGAATCACCTGCGTTGCGCTGGATTGGGTCTGAAAGGAGAGGAGTAAGATGGTTGGTTCCGAGAGGCAGGTGGGGGACATTGATGACCCAATGGAGGTAAAGGTCAGCGAATTGGATAGTGTCGGACAAGAGGATTTTGTTGGTGTTGGCAACTCGTTGACGGACAGCTTTGTCGTAGTTAACGACGTTGATATGTTGGGATGTATCCACAAGTGATTTGAATAAACTGTTGATGTGTTTCGAGTAAACCCTGAACTCTCCTTCCTTCCACGGCAATGCGAACTGGATAACCTCGAGGTATGCCCCGCTCGCGATCGTCCAATCACCATGGGTTTTGACTTTTCTAGAAGCTGTCTTGGTCCCTGAAATTCGGAATTCACCTCCTCCAACCTTGAAAGTTCCTTTGTCATCGCATTCGATGGTACTGAGGCTTGTGAGGATGGAGTCGAAGTCGATGAACCTTCCTTTAAAGAGGTTGGTCCATTCGGAATCCGGGAATTCGGGTCGGTCAATGTGACTGAAGGCCGAGGCTTTGACAAGTCGGGGATCTCGGAGCCAGTTTGCGTAGGTGAGTCGAGTCTTCTCCAAGTTAGATTTCGTGAGAAATGTGCTCGGAGGTCCTTCCCCATCTGCCCACTTCCATGCGAGTAGCCTTCTGTCAACTTTCTCCTTAACGACATAGTTCCCCTCGTCATCACTTTCAGCAACTGAATCTCCCTCTCCATCAGATCCACTTTCATCTTCATCCTTATGACCTCGCTTCTCTGACCCGCTAGACTTGGCGAGATGTGCACCAGAGCTTTCAGCTGACCTGAGGGTTCTGTCGGCTTGGTCAAGGAGACCGAAGTACATTTCGTAAGTCTTTCGTCGTTGCTGTGCCACGTTTGGCCCTGGCATGAACTGATTAAGGATTCTCTGAATTCGGGTGCAAGCGTCGAATTTGGATGCGTCTCCAGATTCAAATCGTTTGATCTGGTCCATGCACTGTTCGGAGCATTGGCGGTCGACGGGGGCAGAGGATGATCCTGAAGCCGTTCCTCCAGACTCGGTCGAGGACGATCCTGAAGCCGCTCCAGTAGGCTGAGTTTGGACATTGGGTGTGGTATCAACAATGGATTGAGCTTGCTGGTCCAAACTTTCAACACGAGAAGTGAGATTATCGGCGGCAGACTGCAAAGTAGGAGTGCCACGGCCAGACATAAAGGATGAGTGAAGCAATGTTTAGATATAACTCAAAGACTGGATATAACTATCAAGACTCGTGAATTAGTGATATGTATGAGAAGGATGAATAAACTTACCCAAGAGACTCGTGAATCAGTGATGAGATGGAGAAGGATGAATAGTGAATGAGTCTCTTGGGCATATTAAGTACTATAAACTAAAAAATCAAATGTGAGGTAAAACATGTAAGGAAATAAGGATGTAAGAAATGTGATACATAAAAATATGATACTTGAAAGAGAAGTTCTAACAAGTATGAGTGCTGTGGAAGTTACGGAGACGTGTATTGGCGCCACGGAGGCATAATAAGTTTGTAGCTCTGAGGCGTCAACCTTTGAACCCACGGAGGTAATGAACGGACAGCAATGAGGTCCTACGCGCGGAGCGTTGAGAGAAAGAAGAAAAGAAATTGGAGTAGTTACTCACTTCGATGATTAGACCTTTGTAAAGTCACTTTAAAATAAGACAAACTAATGTATGTTCTCACCTGGCCAATCTCCAATGCTATATCCTACAAATGTCAGTGTGCTTGAAGTGTAAGTTCTAATTGTTGTAAGTCAAATTTCAGGTATAATTTCTAATGTGTCTCTTATCTATTTACAGCTATGCGAGAACAAAACCAAAAGAACCACTACCGAGCAACGAGGGTTGAGGACGTCATCCATTTACCTTAGGTAATCAGCGGAACCAAAAGCGGGCATGAGCTAGAATTTACGAATAAATTGGGCGAGTTGGGAAATCACGTGCCACATCGGGGGACTCTATGTGCAGAATGAGTCGCTTCCAGAGCAGAAGCCTTCCGTGATGGAATGAAATTCTTCTTCACAGTGGGAAACAGAGGGATCTTGTCTCTGCCTATTGGAGAGCACTCCTGGCAGGGAAGGCCATCATCATGTACTTATGTGAACGACGAACATGGTCCCTCTGATTATGCGAAATCCCTGAGCGACAAGGGAAGGAATGTTGAGCAAAGCTTGAGGGCAGAAAGGATGAAGTGATCAAGGGGAGGCAAAATACAGTTGCCACCTAGGCTCATGTAGATCTTTTGACTGCAGGCTCAAGATCGAGAGGGCAAGTGCCTATTGCTATTCATTCTCACTCAATTTCCTGTCAAATTACCTCTGCGGATGTGTTCGCCCGATTTGGACACCACTGGAGGTTAAGTTTCCTGATGTTATACCTACACAGGTATCAGAAAGATATGTCATTTCTTAGAGATCATTGATGTATAAAATGCAAGTGTTGTTCTGGGCTTTATCACAAACATGAAGAAGATTGAGAGATCTGAGGGGTATAACTACTCATGTGTAGGTTTGTGCTCAACTTCTGTTATGTTTTTTCTCAAGTTTTTCTAACTTTGACATACATCTTCTTGTGGACAATACCTTCCTGTTCCTTATTGGGCACTCGTTGGAAGGATTCCTAGGTGGAATTCATCATGGGATGGACTTCAAATGCTCTCCCTTTCCTCCATTGTCCAGCTGCACCTCAATAGCTCTTCATTGAGATTTCTGTAGAACTCAGGAATCACATTGATTTGAGCTTTTTTCCAAGTGAGACTCTGGGCTGAAGGCCTCATATCTAAGTCTAGCATACATACCACTGTATGACTTCCAGTCTGTTCATTGGGATATATCAACAATAAGCTCAATGTCTCGCACACTTGCAAAGCTAATTCAGCAGGGAAATTCATTCAGAAATGAATACCAATGGGCACTTATGCTTCCTCGAGTTGGTCTTCGGTCGAAAACCTACATGAGCCTCTGTGGCAACTGTACAGAAAGAACTTGTTGAGATTGCCGAACTTGCCTGACTTGTCCGAATTGAATAAGGGCGCTGAAATCAGGCTCCAAAATTGACTTGGGAAAAAAAGTGAGGCAGCAGATCGGCTTGCAGTTTGACCCGATTTTTGGCTTGATCAAGCCCAAAAAAGTGGGGTCAAACAGGGTCAGGCAATACGTCATGAATTACAATGAACCTTCAATCGCCGTATGTTACTACATACTATATCTTTACATTACTACATACATACTATTGCTAATACCATTCACCATTTACACTTCACCTGAACATGAACTGGTGTAACATGTATGATAACCAGGACATTACCTGGGAATGAAGACTGAAGCACCACGTCATATTATTCAATACATTCCAACTTACTCTCAGTGATAATTTTACTTAGAAATGGGTCTAACATAGGATTGTTGCACCTCGTTTATTCAACTGGTCAAGCAAACTTAAGCTATGAAATCACTTTACATTAGAAATGCTCATTAAAAACTGCTACATAAAGGCAAATCATCTTTGCCTTGGTGCCAGAAATTTAGATTCATCATACATAACATGTAAAAATGACGCATAACATACTCTTGGTGGATATAACATACACTCGTGTCATATAACATAGGTATTTTGGCCCAAGAGTGATCCCATAAAACATGGTAAACCACGCCATTGATGGTATATGCTTGCCATTGTACTCCATAACATGGCACCCTGATGGCAACTGCATACCATCCACTGCCATCTTCAAACCATGATGGTCTTTACATGGCCACCATATGCCATGCATGGCAATGTTCGTCCCAATTCCGTGATTAGTACAACTTAGTATTTGTACGGTGGGGTTTTAATACAAAGAAGTCCAATAAAATAATGTGTACATTCAAAGCTTGGACTGCGACGGCCTCGTATTCGCCACGCTTGAGCGCTGGCTCACAACCACTTCATTACGAGGCTGAAATGAAATGAAGGACGGTTCTTTACACTCCTTTTCCGCCTGTGGCTATGTCGAATCGCCCCCTGCTTTTTCCATTTGTAGATTTCCCTAGCTTTGTTTTGGACAGTGATGTCACAGTTTGTTTGCCTACAGCCTGTGTCCAGTAACCCGTAGCGTTTTGTTCCCAGCTATGCTGAACTTCAGCACACCTGTTCACCTCGTCCAACTTCGGTAAACCCTGCGGCCTCGTACTCGCTGCGCGCAGCGTTGGCCCACATCCCTTTCATATTTATTGGCTCAATGAAGCGACTCTGGCAGTATGGTGGCGGCACGGCAGGGATGATTGCATATTTGGACAAAATTTTTGGATGAGTCCAGCCATTGAGGAAATGTTCCAGATTTACTTCAGTTCAAGAATGCCCGACAAAAATCCACCTAAACGCACTCATCCCGCTTGTGCAGGTAACGCGTGAGAAGTGCATCGAACACGTGAATAGCATGATGAGGAAAAGCAAGGACAAACAGCGCTTCTCTCTCTTCCGTACATCCATGACTTCTGGTCAGCCTTTACTTCTAGGCGTTTGGCCGATGTCTCTTCTCAACTCACATATGTACTGCATCCAGGTATGACATCTGAAGCCGCAATTCAGCCAGCTTACACCGAGCCCACTGAACGCGACAATAGAGAGCTTGCGCAGAGCGGATGGCTCAAAATCATGTGCGCAAGCTGCAAAGCGTATATTGAGGTACCTACAGTGAGTACATGAGAAACAAGCATAGGAAGTAATGGAGGGAGCATCCAGGAATAGTCTGAGCACAAAAAAACCAGGATATGATGTACAAAAACTAGCGCAACAGAGATTTGACATATATGAACTATGAGAGCTTGTGAGAGGAATGATGAGCTTTTCTCAACAAACAGATGAACTGGAAAGGATGCTGGGGTCAGACAGTATGTCTGATAAAAAGAGGAGAGCAGCAGGTGAGGATATGTGGAGAGAAAGCGCAGGGTGGTGAGGGGGCATGGATAACGGCATCATTTTTGGAGCCAGCTCAGATATGCAGGAGACTGGACCATTCTAAACAGCCCTAAATCAAATTTAGACCCAAAAAGTATGCAGAAAGCAGCATACACACCTGCGTATCCTAATGAAAGCTGCCAAATGTTCCTGCCATACTCCTGACGTGTCCTAGAGTACCATGGTGCTTGGGGCTGTGTGATTAGTTACCTGAGGTCTTGGTCGTGATGCGAAATGAGGATAAAAGAGAAGGAATAGCAGTTGTTGGACTGACGAGCGATATATGGCTGCGTTTGGGTTGCGCACACAACTTCGAGCCAACCGCTCTGCGCACGGTTACTAAGCCACACGTGGCTTCTGGTGGCTCTGCGCAAGCTCTCTAATGCAACTCTAATGCCTCAATCCAAGGACAACTTCGCTCGTACTTTCGGCAATACCAATCACAAGTCGACCAGGATTCGACTTACTTGGACCAAAGCGCATTGGTTGATATGCTTTGTTGTGATGAAGATATCAAGGAACTACAGCAGAAGCTTGACAGATTAAAGCACAAACGCCATACTGTAGAGACATATCTGCGTCTCCGCGACTCTCAACGAGCTCCCATTCGAAAATTACCTGCCGAAATATTGGCGGAAATATTCCACCTCTTCTGTAACGAAGAAGGCCTAGCCTTCACCGGCACCAAGAAGCTCCCGCAGCCGCTGATTCTCAGTGCTGTATGCCTCGGATGGCGTACTGTAGCGTTTGCTAATCCGCGACTATGGTCGAAGGTTGATGTGGACCTATTCTTTGTCGCCAAGCCCTCCTATACTGAGGTGATACGAGCAAGTGTCACTAGGTCACGCCGACTTCCTCTCTACCTCAATATCCACGGTCGCCCCCAGGGTTGTGCATGGGAAGATCTGCTCTGCTATCTCGTAGAGCTAGCTCCGAGATGGGAGCATCTTTCCTATAACTTGAACGCCGATAGAGGTACTCTACGCAGAGTGTTCTCTTCTCTAAACGCTCTTCCTTGTCTCAAATCCCTTGACGTCAGGGTTCCGGCCTTTCTTCCTTGCCCTTTTTTCAGTGCCCTTCGTCAAGCGTGGTTCCGAAACCATTCCGATACCATGTCCAAACAGCTTACACCTCATACCACTAGTCTTACCACTCTCCGACTCGCGAACGTTTTGGTGGACGAAATCTTTCGACTCCTGGTCATGGATTGCTGCAAATCATTGACATCGCTGTCCTTGTTGAAATTATTTGGGGATTACGGCGAGTCAGAGTTCGAGGAAATGGGTCTTATTTCGCTTCCACATCTCGATGATCTCGAAATAAGTGGTTCTTGCGAACATGATTTGATCAGCACTCTTCCGCATCTTTATGAGTACCTCGATCTCCCTTCGCTTCCCTCGTTGACGCTCAGCACCAGTATATATTGCATGGCTGGTGTAAGCGAGCAGACACTAGTCGAACATGTAGCCAACTTCATAAACTACACACAATGCACCTCCCTCCAAACCCTCTCGCTCTCATCCGTACACGATCTTGTCTCTATTCTTCGCCTTGTTCCCGATCTGAAATCATTCCGTTACCACAGCGAGGCAAAGTGGGGTCAATATTTCCCTGGCTTCGTATCTTCGATGACTTTGAGCTTCGGCGAAGCAAATCCCATTCTTCCGTCACTCCAAGAGCTAGAGGTAGTCTTTACCTGCTCCATCTTCCCTCTTTTCGATTTCGAAGCTTTCTCTGATATGATCAGGTCTCGATGGAAACCTGAAAATGCGGACGGTTTGCTGGAAAGAGTTGAGATAACGGTCCCAATCGAAAATTGTGAAGAGCTGATGTGCAGTAAGGGTTACTGTGCTATGGTAGCAATGCAAGACGAGGGTTTAGACTTCGAAGTAGTGTGGAAGGACTAGCAGGGCTCCGATAGGTAGCACAGCCATTTAATTATCTCCGGCTACAGACCGCACCGCAACCTAGAACTTTCTAATATTCTATATTCTATATGTATACCCTGTAACTAACCAAAAGAGATTGTTCCCATACCATGAGAACGATGCCAGCTGACGTGGTCTATACTTCGAAGGTTCCTCCGAAGTTTCCCTGTCTCCCTTCCTTCCTTTCCCTCCCTCACTCCTTCCGTCAAGCTGTCCTTTGCTGTTTTCACTTAGGCTCATCTCCGCCTCTGCAGGCAGAACCGCGCGAGGATGATTGGGAGCCGTTTGCTTACACTTTTGTAAGTCTCTATCATGGTTTTATTACAGTATGTAATTGACACGTAGAACGACAAGTGTATTTTATCTCGTTCAGTTTCTGTATCATATCACAGCGACGGGTGCATTTCAAGTCCAGTGCCCTACGGACGTACGGGTTGGTGAAGCTACACAGTGTACATGGATTCGTACATCTGGGGATGGGTCTTCGTTTGGGTTGTTGTTGCGGGAGATTACGCAGGATCATGGTGGGACGCTGGTGACGACGGTCAGGAACACGAATAAGGACCAGGACATGTTTGAGGTGACTTTTCCGAATGAAAAGTGCGTTAGTTTTCGTCATCGTTGATTGCAGAAACTTACGGTCTACAACAGCAAATATCTCTTGGAAGTCGTGCGGAATCTGGACCCGTGAGTCTGCTTGCTACCACTGTATCTTGGCAATTATTGATTGTAGACTTGTTTCACTTCCAGGGTTCCTTCAACTGAGGTTCCGCAGATACTTGCCAGTAGTTCCACCATCGCAGCGGCGAATTCTGCGTGCGTTTTTAATATTACTTTGTCATCTGACCGAGTTGACTTGAAAACATATAGTAGTCAACCAGGATCAGGATCAGGGTCAGGATCAGGATCAGGCAGTGACTCGTCAAGTGGTGGTGGAGGTAACTCGGGGTCAGAAACGTCGAGGTGTGTCTTGGCAAATCAATTCGAATTCGTCCTCTCATTTGATATTTTTTAGAACCGGGACTGCCCAGACACAGACGACGGCACCTCCTCCTCCGCCATCCCCTCCACCACCACCACCACCACCACCACCATCTCCTCAAGACACGGAGACGAGTCAGTCAGATACGCATTCTTCCACTTCGAGTGCAGCTGCAGAGTCTGTCACTTCAGCTTCCGGGGTTTCGTACGTTTCTCAAGTCCAACTAGTCTTCCTTTGCATAATCTTTCAATCCACAGGGACTCGCAATCGCCGCAATCGTCAGGAAAAACACCTGGAAATCTCTTCCCCAGTCCTTCTCCCACATCTTCCTCTCCTTCTGAGGACCACGGCTCCGGTGATAGCACTAGTCTCGGTGCTGAACGTGGATCTGTCGTCTCAGCTCCATCGTCGACTGGCAACACTTTCTCGATTCCTTCCACAACCGAGACGAGCACGATTTCTGCTACCAAAGGTTCCTCCAAATTAGGACTCATACTTGGACTGACGTTGGGCCTGCTTTTGTTGGTTCTTATCCTCCTCACTGCACTTCTCTGCTTCATCCGCCGGAGAAGACGACATGCTACCACAGCCTTCTACCAGGAAAAGATGGGTGGAAGAAGATTGATTTTCTCCAATGGCTCCCCAGAAGGAGGATTTGGAGGCGCTTTTGCTAGTGGAGTCGGCGCTGGAGTTGGTGGGGCTGGTGCATTGGTCGTTTCTCGGCCGGCTACCAACGAGAAGATGCCTCTTACCAACTCTGCTGCTACAGTCGGCCATCAAAATCGTCGTAGTACCAATGCTGGCTCAGTCGTCTTGGACGTCTCCGCTGATAGGGCTCTAGCAGGATACGCCTACTCGGTGTCAGAGTATAGCGACAGGACCTCTCGAACTGGATCTCTCGATTCCAAACTCGTGGATCTTTGGCGCAATGCGAGGATGGCTATCTCGGGTTTGACACGGAGCCGGTCGAGAAGGACTATTCAGAGTGGGTATAGTGGAGATGGGGATGGGAATATTGTGGTGGATAGGACCGAGTCGTCCACGTCGACACAGATTCGCTTCAGCATCCAATCCAGCCTCGAAACTTCATCATCAGAACCTTCGGTTTTCTATACTGCTGTTCCAAGGCCACAAGTCGGCATGGACGGTGTTGGACAAAGGATCGGAGATGGGATTGGATGGGTTAAACCAGCGGAGACGACCTTTAAGGAACGAACAACGTCACCGTGGTCTTTGTTTCCTTCCAAGCCGCCCCCTCAGGCTGAGCTACCTACGAGCACCGTTTCGAGTTGGTATTCTAATCTGCTTCCAGAAACACCCGATAGAATCGTTGGGTCTACTTCCAATCCCGTATCCTTCCGTTCTGTCAGCCCCCAAATCAAACGTTGACCGTCCCCAAGCCGACAAGTGGCCACTTGGGAGACTCAAGCATGGAAGAGATAGTCGATCATCATGACTCTTACGTGTCACTTTTGGGACTGCATAGAGGATCCAGCCAGAATTATGATAATGGACAACCAGGAAGACAGCAGATTACGCCTGAATTATCGAGCTTGAGTTGGGACTCGAAGTCCAGCTCGGGTCCTAGATCTAGTGTGGGTTCGGATTCCTCGGTCATTTCGTACCCTTCGGTTTCTCGGGGAATTGTGGCTTATGAGAGTCGCACTAGTCATGGAAGGTCGGACGAGTACTGAAGTTGTAGTAGTGAAGTTATGAACGGAATGGGGAGGTGATGCATTTCTTCATGAACGCTTGGAAGTTGAGGAGTTAAAGCTGGATGTGGACATTCCTATACGCTGTTTATTAAAGCTTTTTCGCTTTGTATCTTGACCAGTTAACCTGTGGACCGTCATCTGTGT
This sequence comes from Tetrapyrgos nigripes, assembly GCA_013368315.1. Lineage (NCBI taxonomy): Eukaryota > Fungi > Basidiomycota > Agaricomycetes > Agaricales > Campanellaceae > Tetrapyrgos > Tetrapyrgos nigripes. The sequence continues at coordinate 95,118 of JAACJM010000183.1, read as the reverse complement.
TTTTGTTGTGCTACGACTGTATTGACGATTTCATGTTGTATGATAATCAATACATGAATGATCCATAAACTGTTTGCTGTGAGCGAGGATGCCTTTTGACCGAATATCGCCAGAGGCTTCACGGAAGCGTCTCGCCGGTGCATACTCAGGCTGTAAATCAGAGACGACGACGATGTGGGAAGCAAGTGGGAAGCGATGGTCCTGTCCAAATGCGTACGGCGTTTGCGGGCCGGTTTTACGCTTCTGTTCGCATCACTCATCATCCTTTTCATTCCCTCCTCACTTTCCGAGTTGACCTCGTCCGGCCCATCATTAGCAACGAAATGCGATCATTCAGGCACGTATCATGTCGAGGATCACTTAGCACTCCTCGGCCGCGGATGAGTCCGAGTGCCCTTAGGTGGACCAATGCTGGCTATGCAACAAGTACAGCAATCACACTGTCAAGTCCACATTTACCGCCAACCATTCCTAATGCTCTTATGCCGGACATGTACACTCAATATATGTATGGATGAAAACGCGCTGTTCCTTGGATTGGCCCCTGTCCAGTGTCCTGCTTCGGTACCATTTAACCTCGGCCGTGATACAATTTACGAGTACACGTCGGATCAGACCCAGGGTGTCTCTTAGATGTCAATGGGAGCATTGCCCGTCTCCGTCTGGCTATATAGAACCAGAATGACAACCCACTTCTTCGTATCTGCCCCTCGAGTCATTGTAGGATGCGTCCTTACATACGTCCAAAAATCAACCTTGGCTACGGGGACGATCATTCAGACGGTGTAAACTCTTTAACAGAACTCATCCAGTTCAATGCGACTCATAATCCAGGTATGCTCCTCGTGTATTCGTAACTGAAGCGACTCCTACTCATTTACCCCTCAATTCCCTAATCAGACCACCTATTCGCCCTTCAGGCAACCACAAAACCCGACAGCCAACCCATCAGAGTTACATTTTCTCAACTTCAAAGTGCCGTAGAAACATCCTCTGCATGGCTCATCCGTCAAGGCGCCTCAATCGCTCGGGTTCGGAGAGAACAGGTCGTCCCTCCAATTGCAATTTTTACTGGGAAGTGACGTTGGAGTGTATATTTATGTCGCAGCGATGTTGAGAGTTGGTACGCCGGTGAGTACTAAGTTCAAGCCAACTCTCTTCCTTCCTGATCTCTCCTACTTTTTTCCAAATATCCAACCTTGGACCGACAACTTCCACTCACGCTAACACGGCTCTTCGCTACCTCTAGGCCCTCTGCCTGTCAACCAGCCTCACCCCACTGGCCATCGCCCACCTCATAAACACCGTCAAACCCTCCACTATCCTCATCAGCGCACGTACTTCCCAAGCTGCCAAGAAAGCTTTAGACATCCTTGTATCCCAATACTCTTACTCCCCAAGCAAGCTCCCCAAACTCCTCCTCGCCCTCTCATTCGAAGAACTTATACCTGGTCCTAAGAGTCGACAAGGTTTCATTCTCCAGTCTCTATCTCAGAAAGCCCCACCTCCCTATAAAGCCTGGCAACGTGATGATGTGGACGCGTATATTATGCATTCGTCTGGGACGACGGGATTACCGAAGCCGATATATCATTCACAGGTGTATCCGTTGATCTATGCGACGTCGCATAGGTTTCCTGAGCCTGATCCGGCGAAATTTGGGGAGGATGGAGCGCCGTTTGGAGTTCATTTGTCTACACCACCGGTGTACCACGTGAGTGATTCCCTATTCCCCATTGCTTCATACTAACCACACGCTTTCATGTCTATCTAGGCTCTAGGCCTCTTAGCTCCCTCCATGGCCCTATCAATTGGAATGCCCTTCTTCCTCCTCCCCTCCACCGTCATACCCACCGCCCGTACCGTTTTATCTGCGATCAAATCGACGAATGCGAAGTATATGTTATCCGTTCCTTCGATTTTGGAGGATATTTTGGCGTTATCGCATTCTAACGGAGGGAATGGAGCCATAGGAGGGAAGGACGAGGTGATAGATACGCTGAGACAACTGGAAGTGTTAGCTATAGGAGGAGCAGGTGTCAAACAGGCGACGAGCGACGAGTTGGTGAGGAAGGGAGTAAAGTTTTTGGTTCAAGGAGGTGAGTACATTGCTATTCACTACAATGACTTTAACTTTGACTGATTCATTCGGTCATTTCACAATACCAACATTAACATCCTTCCTTATTTCCTCTCTCTCATCCCCTCATTTCTTCTATCTACTAGGCACAACCGAAGTAGGCCCCATCGCCCCCATAGAACCAGTTCCCCCAGGTTATGACCACCGCTATCTGATCCTTCGAAACGACATCGGTCTGGAACTCGTTCCCGTTGAAGGCGGTGGCCCACTCGCTCGTCAACTTATCGGTCATCCCCCCGGTTGGAAAAAACCTTTTGTGATGCAGGATTTGATCGAGTTGAATCCGAGTCCTTGTGGAATTCCTGATTACACAAAGGGAAAGCAGAAGGAGAACGCAAAGGGGAAGGAAAAGGAAAAACCCAACTGGCAGATCCGTATCTTGGGACGTATAGACGACCTCATTGTCCTCGCTACTGGAAAAAAAGATACAGCCCGCCAGTCTCGAAAAGGCGGTATGCGATCATCCGATGGTGAAAGCCGCGCTGGCTTTTGGAGAAGGACAGACAGCTATGGGGTTGATTATCGAGTTGCGTTCCTCTTCCACTCGAACTAGTGATATGGACACTGCAGAGATCTCCAAATCCCTCACCCCCTACCTCGAACAAGGCAATTCCCTCATCGACGATCAAGGCAAAGTTTTCAAAGAGATGATCATCTTTACTTCTGAAAATGTTAAACCGCTGATTAGGACCGATAAGGGAAGTTTGGCGAGGAGAGCGAGCGTGGAGGTGTTTAAGGAGGAGATTGATAGGTGTTATGATCTGTTGGAATCTAGTGGCGGGTCTGCAGGGCCAAGTGCAGATGTCAAAGCGACGAAATTCCCCTCTCCTTCAGAACCCAACTTCGAGACTTCCCTACGAAACAAAATACGCTCACTCGTGTACGACGTCACGGACGTTCGTCCTGATTCCTCTTCTTCCCCTACTTCCCCCACCGCCACCCTAACCGACTTCGACACTACCGATTTCTTTGAAACTGGGCTCCTAAACTCCTTACAAGCAAAGAGGCTTCATGCATACCTTTTAGGAGGGTTACGTGCTACACCTATTCCTAATTTACCTATGGGAGACAACTGGAAATTGGATCAGGATTTCGTGTTTCAGTATCCTTCTGTGGAGAAGCTGACGATGGCGGTTGGAGGGTTGATGAGGCCCGGGCTTGGACGATGATGACAACTACTACTACTAGGTCTATCGGGACATCGACTATGTTTGGGTCCAGTCTCAGTGGAAAGGATGAAGTAAGGATCAAAGTGATGGAGGCTATGGTGGAGAAATACTGTGGTCACCTCAAAAGCTTTGCGGGGATTGCGAAGGAAGCGAATGATCGTCGAATGCGGATGGGATCAGGCGTATTTGGCTTCAATATCACTACCCCTCGGCAGCTTGAAGGAGGTGCAATTATCCTTCTCACCGGATCGACTGGGAGTCTTGGATGTATGATCCTCGCATCATTGGCCAAGAACCCGAGGGTTGAGAAGATAATTTGTTTGAATCGACTAGTACGGAGGCCCGGGAACAGGATGAGTATTCTGCAAAGGCAGAGGGAGGCGATGAAGAAACGTGGAGCGGTGGTTTCAGGAGAGGATTGGAATAAGATTATTTTACTGGAGAGTGAGCTTCATTCGCCTAATTTTGGGCTGGATAAGGGTGCATTTGAGGCGGTGCGTTTTTCATCAGATATTACTTTTATTACAGAGGAATTCTAAACTTTGCTCTGACAGCTACACCAAGTCACCCACATCATCCACAACGCTTGGCCAGTCGACTTCAACATGAAACTCGCTTCATTCGAGTCGCAGATTAAACTACTCACTAATCTCATCCTCCTTGGAATGGAAAGCACCTCTCACCGTCAAAGAGCCATTCATTCAGGCTCTTCGACTCCGACTCGGGTGATCCTCTTATCCTCCATCGCTGTCGTCGGGAGGTATTCCATCCTCAATCAAGAACAAGATACCTCCGAATACTTTGGTATCCCAGAAGAATTCTTCGGAGCGGAATACTCTACTGAAATGGGATACGCTGAATCGAAATGGGTTGCAGAGAGATTGATGTTAGTCGCTGGGGAGATGTATGGACGTGGAGAAGAAGCGTTGGTACAGACATCGAGTATTCGAATGGGACAGTTGACGGGGGCTGAGGGAAGTGGCGCATGGAACGAGAGCGAACATTTTCCGTTGATTGTTCGTACTTCGACGTTCATGAAGAAGTTGCCAAGTCTTCCTGGAGTGAGTATCTACGTTCTCAAAGTATTTCACTGGCTAACTGATGGATATTTTAGTCATCGTCGTGGCTCCCTGTAAACCGAGCTGCAGACATCATCGCCGAATTACTCTTCTCGCAAGGATTCAAGCCTTTATATCAATTGGAGAATCCCAGCCGTCAATCCTGGTCTGGAATACTCAGAAATCTCTCTATCATCCTCGGTGGAAGTTTATCCTCTCCCATACCCATCATCCCTTACGATGATTGGCTTGACGAGGTGCGCAAATTAGGAGACGATCCAAGGAATAAGGTTTTACCCATTTTCGATTATCTGGAGAAACATTTCATGAGGATATCATCGGGAGAGACGATCCTTAGAACATCAAATGCAACGCAGGATTCGTCTTCCATGGTGAGGAGTACATCGTTGGATTTGGAACACTTGGAGGAGTATGTTAATTATTGGAGTGGTATTGATTCAGCACCGACGCGTCGTGCTCGTCCTCGTCTCTGATTTACGGTATGCACTGGGACAATAGACATAGCATTTTTAAGTAGGATTTAGGGTAATCATAGGAAAGGATCATGTACTTCGCAAGACGCTTCAGTGAAGCATCTGATGATATATACTTATTACTTGCTCAATTTCCTGAAAAGTTAATGTTCCTGATTCAAAGGAACAATGCATTAGTGGCGAACAGCACTGGGAATTTCAAAGAAAGTGATATTGCAAAAGAGAGTCATAGGTACCCAGTGCCTTACGGTGCTGAAGGGGGTCACCCTGTGCTACAATGGAAGACGGAGATTTTAGGTCCTGGGATGCACCTTTATACACATCGGCCGCGGATATGACATTCAAACCTTCTGCCCGAGTCTCCGAGAACGAATACATTCCATTTTCCTAAGCTTAATTGCCCTTTCACGTTACAGTTAACCTTGACCGCTTCAACCCCTTTTCAACACGCATACCCCATCCTAGTCCTAATACGAACTAGCAGCTCTTCATCTGGTTCCGGGGCCGGGGTTCAGAGTCGGCCGTCTTCAGCTTAAATTGCGTCTCTCTTGGATCTTGGGCGAATTCTGAAGTTTGGGTTGGCCTTGAAGGAGAAACTTCAAGTAAATAAGTAGAGTCGCTCGGGTAGCGGACACGGACGACTTGTTTCAGTCCAGTTCCTCCTCGTTCTTCGAAATCGTAGGAGGAGTCAGCAAGGACGCAACAAGGACGCGTCAAAAGACTCTCGTCTCCGGTTCTGGTCGGGTGAAGAGGTGCATGGGCATTGAGAAGCAAATGGGAAGACTCTACAAGCCTCAGACAGTGAGCATCATCGTTATCACACATGAAGGAGGGTTTGACGGGGGAGGGGAAAAAGGGAGATGACAAGCAAAAAGGAAGCATACTAGAAAAAAAAGTGAGAGTGAAAACCCACTTCGCTGAGGCTCATATTCCAACACCTCTTATATCCAAGACGTCCTCAGCAAATCCATGCTCCATTTTCCTGCTCCTCTTTCGCTGTTCGCGATGAAAGCGTCAAACAATCAGCGTCGTTAGGGCTCCGCACCGTCCAGTAATACTGGTACGCCCGTAAATTTTACGGGCTCAGTACTGGTACGGTATACCCGTACCCGTAATCGTACTGGTTCATTTCGAAGCCTGTACGGTACTGGACGGGTACGGGTACGGCAGTAATACTGGATACGGGTCTGTACTGGTGCAGCTGAGGAAAATTATAAAGAAGACTTACCTTCTAGCGGCTTCGTGCTGATCTTGAGAGCTATACAAGTTAGTAGGAGGACAAAAATTGAGGTTGTGCTCACCAAGATGGCTTTCTGAAAGTTTTCACTTGACTTCACATCTCATTGACATCTGAACAATACTGCATCAAGACCATTTTTCATCAGAATTTGCTCGAAGATGCTCTCCGGGCTTGAATTTTGCAGTATGGCAAGCACTTTATTTACGAGAAATTACCCAAACTAAGCAAAACGGTCAAAAAATCGATACAAAACTCGTCACCGAGGCTTGACCAACCCGTATACCATAAAACCCGTAATACGGCCATAAAGAAGACGGTTATATACGGGCTGAACCCGTACCGTACAACCCCGTATTTCTTGATCAGAAAGTCACATACGGTACGGGACCGTATCCGTTGTACGGTACCAGTACAAACCGTACAGTACTGGTACGGCGCGGAGCCCTAAGCGTCGTATCCGTAAGAAATGTCTATTATCGCCAGAAAGATTAAACAGCGGAAGGAAAGGCATTCGGGAGGCAAAGACGTACCCGGGGGATGAAAGCGAGGAAGGAGCTTGAGTGGGGTGTCGTTGCTCTTGGCGTAGTTGGAAGCAGTCCTTCTTCGAGTTCTTGGATGCTACAGTCGTCGTTGTGTGGCTGTGTAGCTAAAGTCTAGACTCATTTCGGGTTGAGCGGGCCGGATGTACCTTTTCTCTTGACCACGACGACGGCGAGCCGCGAGACTGTGTCTAGGTTGTGATAGGCGCTGGAAACGTCCTGGCTACGCCGGTCTACTTACTTGGAAGTTGGGAGAAATTGGAGCTGTCAAAGAAGGGATGAGTGAGGCCATGTTAAAGGAGGCTATCGTTGTAAGCCTGAAGAGGATTCGTTTAAAGTGAGTTGTATACACCAGTCTTTCCTTTCTGCTTCGCAGTTCCACCCCTGACTCTTCATTCTGGTCATTCCCCACAGGTTTTCTACGTCTCGTCCCACAACTGCTACTAACACGTCAATGCCTACAACTCCGATCACGATAGCGGCCTCGAAAATTTTGAGGGACACTTTCGGACCCCTAGAAATCCTTCAAGAACTGAGATTGGTGCAGCCTTATTCGACCTGGTCCGACCCGTTTCTTCAAATCGTCTTCAAGGCGGTTACTGAGCTTTGGAAAAAGAGACGATGAAGGCAGAGACGCAGAAAGACATAGCATATGCCCTACCACTCCAATGCTCGAGTGAACGGTACACATCTCTGCTTCCTTGCCTTACTTCGCCTATAATTGGTCCTTTCCCCTTAATTTCTCACCGCTCCCTTCTCTTTTTCACCGCTGGTCTATGATTAGGCTCCGTGACTTTCAATAGCGCAAAGTATCCTCTTTCCTCGGCTGCTTTCTCTGTTCTCCGTTGTCTTTCTTCTTCTTTTCCGTCATTCTTCTACGCTTCTCTTCTACTGCCTTCGGTGTATATGCGTTCCCTTGATTCTAGGCATCGGAAAATACATTTAACAGCTAGGAAAGGAAAGCAGCTGGCGCGCTTATCAGTCTATACTCTGAAACACTCCGAATGAAGTGCCTATACAGTTCCCGGTGACCCCACTTTAAACGTCCGGTACATATCCATCAACGGGTTCTCCAGGAAACCGTGGGCTATCAATGATGTTGCTCGAAGTTACATAACAATGCTGTTCTGCAGGCATCGCCGCAACGATAGTTATAACGATTGGTGGGGAGTCGGAGTCACTGTCCTTCCTTTCTTTCCTCGACTCTCTTCTCTGTAATACACTTTTCCCCCTCCTCCTCCTCTTCCAACATCGCACTGTAGTTATTCGGAATATGGAACTTTTTCACCAAGCCCAGAACGTCTCTATCTCTGACTCCAACATCATTGTCCAAAATTACGGTACTATCGTGCGGAAGAAGTATACGGGAAAGCGTACTGCTGAAGATGACAATGAGTGGGAGGAGTTGGACACAGGATCACGAGAGAAGCGGCTTCGTCTGCGATCAATACTGGAGGATGTGAGTTTGGCTGTGGAAGTTGATTTGATATAGCCATTGACACTCAAATATTGGAGTTCGAGGAATATCGCAGGGGTGATATGCTCATATTGCATTCAATTAGTAATGCTATTGAGGATAGCAAGGACCGGTATCACACTGGGACAGCGCAAGGCCGTAGAAATCGGGGGTTGAAGATACAAGTCATCAGGCTGGCGTCCAGAAAGGTCTCGGATAGAAAATTCATGGCCATTTCATACGAGGGAAAAAGTGCGGCTAAGGTAAGCTTGGTGATTATACGCGGCGTCTTCATATACTGATTAGGACACCAGAAATGGTTCAGAGACCTCCAAAGATTTTCTCAGATTCGGTGAATTGTATTGCCTGCCTCATGATTCACTTTAACACTGATTTCTCCATTTAAAGTGAAGCAAACGCTCTGCAGTTGTATGCTTTCACTCGGTCAAAACAATCACCATCATTGATATTTCACTATGAAGGTTCCATTTCTTTTCTGATTGTTAATTTATGAGAGACTAATCTCCAAGTCACAGAGCACTTACCAATCCTTGAAATATTCAAGTCAGCTCCACCTATTGTTTTCTGTTATCTATTACATCGTTTGGTGTGCCCATATCAGTTCCCGATTTCAAACTGTAACTGATCCCAAAGGGACATTGTGATTGATATAGTGGGCCGGACAACGAGGATTGAGTGAAATAAAATACAAATTCTTCGATTCACAGGGCGGTGAGTTGCTTCATCGAAGTGTATGTTTTTCTTGCTGAAATTTAGATAGTTAAGAACAGATGGGATGCATGGTATGATACACCGCGCGATTATTCATCTGTGTGGCTCTACCCTTCAAATGGGGCATTATGCTATGGGCCCAACATTCAGGAGGATTTCGATAGCTGGAACCCTCATTACCTCCACTTATATTACTCATGGGAAACGCCAGGAGATTATGATGCTACTAATGCGTTTCTGCCTCACTTTCAATCCTCCGAAGAAATCATTGCCTATATCAACCAACTTCTGCTGAAGCAGGGAAAGGAAACAGTTTTCATGATTTTCTCTCTCACATGATCTTTAAGGATCACGAAGTCAAGTTCCACAACCCCTCAATGATATGCTTAGCAGCTCTATACTGGAGGGGTTCGCCAGAACCACTTGGCTGCATCCCAATTCCCATTGGAGAGGGATGTTTTCATTATAAATCCATAGTTTCACGTTATTTGGATGATCACGCTGTGCAGCTTCAAGATGATGGTTGGACTCGGCAAGTCATCCCTTCAACTTCTTCTGGCATCCTTCTCACAATAGTTCAGAATTTCTTACAAAGAAACTCAATACATTCCAAACGCCTATGCCTGGCAGCTTGTTATAGATGACAAACTAAAATCTGCCTGGCTAGCGCAAGCAACGTATATCTTTGAGCAGATGGGAGTGGGTCCTTCTGGATATGAAGACTTCTGTATGTGCTTCCTAGCTGAAAATATATCAAAGTATCCATTAACTCAACTCAACCTTTGGTAGATTTTGTTGAGCAGATAACCTGCTACTTTTCCTTGAGAAGAGATTACTCCCAAGAAACTGTTTATTTGCTGCCACAAGACAATGTCTTTCTCTTCCTTCCACCCCCTCAGCAAGTGCAAGGAGTGACACAGCCAACATTTTTCACCCAGCAGCAATCTCCTTACTGGTCTTTGATGACTTGGGTACTGAAAGAATTTCATGTAGAACTGGGAAACTTCTTGGGCTTCCTGAATTTGGAGGTAGCAGTCAATGTAGAGCAATGTGTTTTCCAGACCACCCTTGTCCTCAGCCATTTGGGATTACCAGAGGAGTCTTGGTCATAACCCGCATTCCAATACTTACAACCTGGAACATGGACTACCAGCGTTCATATGGAATCCAAATTATTCAGGAAGGGGTGAGTGGATCCGATTTCATGTTATTAATTACCAAGGTAATCTTCTCACACACCAAGCCATTTCCCAGCTTTCTCCGACATTTATCCAGAGCAATTGGAATCTGAATTGGAGCCAGACAAATATGAATACATACCACAAATTGGCACTAGCCCTTCACTCAAGTTCCATACTACTGATTGTTTAGGGACTGAAGGTGCCATGGACCATATCAGGAACCGTAGTAGGAAGCTCAACAAGAGGGAAGAGGCCGAAGTCCAAAGGATTCTAGCTGTGTCTACGAGTGACTCTGAGTCTGACTGTTGTTCAGATGAAGAGTCCACATTCGACCTAGCTTCTTCCACTTATCCACATTGGAAATCACTTCCGTTTTGTCATTGCCATTGTTATGATGCTAGATTAACACGAGGTGGGGAGGCAGGGAAGTGGGTCCAGGACAGGGATAGATATGTACGCTGCGTACGCAGTGATTCTCTTCCATCTTCATGGGCTCCTCAACAATATTTGTTGTCAAGTAGTGTCGGTTCACCTTGTAGATAAGGTTGAGCTTTGAAAACAATTTTTTTTTTTGTTCTGAAGTACTTTTGGAACTCAACTCAAATTTCAACTTGAAAGTGCTCTCTACATGTGCCTAATAGGATGATTAGAACAAATCTCGATCTCTTACTAAGGGAGTTACTACCCGTCCAACCAAGGCTTCTGACCAAGTGCTATCAAGTGCTAATCTGACTGAGAGTCCTGAGACGCATTCATAGTCTCCTCTACATTGATACTCTAATGGTGCCAGGATAGACACTTCAGCCCATCATGGGCCGTGTTCTCGCAGTGACCAGCAGCCAGTCAGTCGTAGTGCAATCACTATCAGGAACCCACTGAACATTCCATTTTCGTATAAGTTCTGGGTCCTAGTCCGGGTAATACACACTCCTCTTAAGTAGACGTAGTTCACACTCAAAGAATCTCTTCCTACACTCGATCCTTCAAGCGAGAAAACCATAAGACTATCAGGAATGACCGATTCTACAACGAAAAATGTGAGTGCCAAGATCAAGATGCAACCAATAAGTATGAACTGCAGTAGGTACACTTACTGAACAATAAAATCAATGCCTGGTATTTGAGGTGAGAGACACAATGCAGCTGTCATTGTACCAGGAATGGGTTCGAGGAAGCAATGGGTCATGGCATTCTGTCCCAATACGCCCTGTCGGAAACCAAACATAGAAAAGGCATAAAACGTCAACGCTTCAGCTCTGAGTGACTATCTGCGACGCTACACGCACGAGTGAACCAGTGCACACATTGTACGTGATGGTATCCAAACTGACGTATTGGTACAAACATGTCGCGTCCGTAGCTGTAAGCGTGCCTTGCGGAGGTACCATCATGACTAAATCGAGGAAGATGAGGGCTTCCGTCAGGGCTTCGCAATCCAAGAAGACCGGTTGGAGCGCATTGGGAGCGCATACGGATGACTGGCCTGTAGTTTGTCGTTAAAGAGTAATCTTTAATGTAGTCTAATCGAGCAGTGGAACGACGATGGATCGGAATGGACTCCGAGTTCCTTTTCCGGCAGTTTTAGGAGAAGCGTATCACCTTGCGTTTCAAGGATCAAAACTGTGCTACATGTTTGATATGGCGAGTATATATCAAAGCAGTGAGGTTAAACGTCCTTACTCTCGTCGTCTCGCTCTCCGAGGACGCTCATATTTTTTCTTACACCTCCTTGACATTTAGTCAACCATCGTACCTCACTCACTGATTCCACCTCCTCGCACTCATCGTCGCTATGCGTAACCCTTCACATGCTACTCTCCCTCGTTCTGGCAAACGTGAACGCCAGAAGACCAAGTTATGCCCTCCTCTCCTTCTCAAATCTCGTAAATCGCCTCGACGACAACGAGCTCACCACCACTATTCTCATCATTCATCCGGAACTCCTATGAAACAGTCGGATTTAACCTCTTCTGGCACTATCGAGGACACAGATGATGGAGTTTTGGGTCTACGACCCAAGTATGCAAGGGAATTACTTTGGTCTACTGCTAAGTATTCTATCCCTCTCTCATCTGCCAAAGCCACAGAGTTTCTCCGTCGTTCAATGTAGCTCCTCTGCTACGACCTGGACTCTCTCGCATGTATGACAAAATGGCAGGAAAGACGGAGGCGTTTCAGATGTTATGGGTTAGCGTGGCGCTGTGTCGAGAGCTTCTTTGGATGGCTGAGCGACTAGAGTTTTCGGATGGAGTCTTACTGCTTGATGCCATCGAGTGGTCATTCACAGATGCTGATTTGGTGCTTTATACCGATGCATCTGCAACTGGCATGGGCATCTAGTGCCCAGCTCTTCTACAAGCCTTACATTCACTTATCGAGGAGCCCGAGCCGACTCGTATTTTCTTCTACGAAGCACTGGCAGTGGTATCGGCTTTGTCATTCGCTGCGTCTTTCAATCGTTTTCATCTTATCATTTTTACTGACAACTCAAACACTGTCAGTATATTCAACTCCCTTCATGCCAAACCAGATTACAACCCCCTACTCATCACCGCTGTAAACATCCTTCTGGATAACAACATTCAACTTCGTGTTCTCCATGTCCCTGGAAATGATAACATTATTGCCGATGCTATTTCCTGTAGTAACTTCGACATTCTCGACTCCAAAGCACCCACAGCTACCCTTCATACTTTCTCTCCTCCAGAACTTTCCTCTGGCTCCAAATCCATTTAATCAACAGTGTGTTCTCATTTTGTCTCTTGTGTTCATTATGATTTCTATCTTCTCGAGTCATTGATTTTCTATTGGTGTTGTCAGTTCAGTGTCCTTTGGCGTTGTCCTTTCTTCTTATTAACTCCTTTATATCATCTTTTCAATCCTCATCGTTCTTTTTTTTTTTGTTCATGCTCTAAAATTGACATTCCAATCTTCTATTTTTTGTTTTCTTCCCTGGTTTCTATAATTCTTCTATCCTTTTCCATAATGAGCAGGACAGCCGAATAAAAGAGCATGGAGCACTACCAGATTCTTACAAATGTAAATCTTGAAGGTGTGGGAACTCCATCAACCAGTAGCTTGTATCAAATGAGGAGAGACAAGTGGTAGTTTGGATGATGATAAGGTTGCCTTTGAAGAAGCGATCACCCTTATGACCTGGCAGAAAAAAGGAGTACTGCTCAGGATCAGAAGTCTCCACAGAATGCCGCATGATGGTCTTGCGACGATTAATTGACCTGATCTCGCCTAGACAAAGTAAACCATGAAAACTGGACAGTACCATGGCTTTGAATAGAAAATCATCATGAAAGTGTGAATGGGAAAGGGAGTCAATGATGATGCTGAGTTGTTTATCAGAGAGGGGAAGCTTTCTGTTGACTGGGGTACCTCAACGACGCAGACAGCCTGCCATGGTGCATGTGATGAGAGAAGAGTTCCGGGCTTGACATACATCAGGATAGTGTTCCTCTAGTTCGTTGGTGATCCCAGAAAGATAACTATTGACAGAATGAGGATTGATGTGAGCAGACATGAAGACAGTGTACATGCTAAGGGTTTCAGCAGTCAGAGTGATAGGGAAATTATGAGTCTTGCAAAAGGTAAGGTACAAATTAAGAGCAGAAGAATAAGTAGTAGAAGAGGAATTGACTGGTTTCCCAACCAAGGTTGCTTTAAGTTCAGATTCAGGAAGATCAGGGCAGATGGATGATTGGCAGGAATGAAGTGATTTCTTTGGATCTTCAAGGTTCTTTGATAGGAGGAGTAAGGTTTGGTGACAGATAGGGGAAAGTTTGTCCATAGCAACAGCAGCTATAGGGTTGCGCATTGACCAAGGATAATCTGTGTTGTTGTCCTTTCCAGCCTTCTTGCTCAGAATGGGTGGATCATTGTTGAGATCATTGAGAGAAGGAACATGATTTGGATTGGGGAACTCATCTGGATCAGATACTCATTTCTTTCCTCTCACACTGGCTTCTTCTTCTTTATCCATGCTGTCAAGCATCTGCACAAATGTGCCCAAACCACCTTTCCAATCCACATCTGACATCCCTTGAACAGAATCCAACTTTTTCTGTATCTCCAGTATCACTCCAACTTTTGAGATTTGATGTTTGCAGTAATGATCGATGATCGTTTGGCATTCGGCCAAGACTGTTTTGGAAATAAGGATCTTGGTCGAGGTAGAAGAGGTCCCAGGAGTAGCATTGGTGTTCCTAGGAGTGGGAGTGGTATTGTACTAATAGAACTTGGGTTGCTTGGAGCAATGGTAGGATTAATGGTTGCCACATTCATAGTCATTCCTTGAGGGGTATTAGTACTGCTGCTGCTAGTTGTTGATGTAGGGGTATTGACGATTGTGAGATCGCCACTGGTGTTCGAATTGGTCTGGTTGCCACCATCAGAATTTGAGGTAGTGGCTTCATTCCCAGCTTTAGGAGGCATGATGGTTGAATGTAATAATGGAGAGAGATGTGAATGAAAGGATTCTCGAGTGAGTGGCTAGTGAATGAGAGAATAAAACTAAGGAGTAAGGACATAATAACTGAGAATATAAAGATATAGTTGAAACATGGAGATAAATTTGAGAGATGGGAGTAAGAGGATGTGTTAGAGGAGGAAGTAAGAGAAAGGATGTGTGAGAGATGGGAGTAAGACGATGTGTTAGAGAATGTGTGGTTGTAAGGATACTCATGTCTTCACCAGTGTTTGACCAGATCACAAAACATGAGTGAGGATGGTTCGATCTCTATGGTAAAACCATATTGATGTGCAAACTGAGAGAGGATTCCATGTGATGGAGAGAAGAGATATAGGAAAGTGAATGACTCTGCAAAGTACTCACACAAACTTTAAACACGACAAAACTGAAGAATCAGTCAATAATCAGAAAAGAATCAAGTCAATAATCAACAAATAAGTAGGGGGTTTGAGGAGTACTAATGAAATAGAAGAAGGAGGACAAAGAACTGTAGCAGTTCATGACACACAGTGCAGTTACGCGTGAATGGGGGCCAGGTTTTTCACCCTAACATCTTACACAAACTGGGAGAAAGCACTCATGCATTGTCATTTTTATTTCCCATCTTGCTACTAGTAATTAATTTCAGAGTTCATGTATCTTAATTAGTGTATGTCGTCAAAGGAAAACTTCTGGGTAAGGAAAGAAGTAACTATCGCAAAAGGAAATGTTAAGATAAACTTGAAAACTTACATGTGGTACCACATTGAAAGACCTGGCACTTCTGTATAGTGTTTGAGGAGGAAGCTGTTGCATTCCTCAACGCAGCAATGCCAGGGCATGACTTGGTGACGAGCTTGATTTCTTTTTTTCTATACACAAAAGTTTTTTCTTTGATGACTTGTGCATCAGACCCACAGCTATTGCTGAATGAAGGGAGAGTAGATGTGAAGAGGAGGAAAGTGGCAGTGGTGAAGAGCATTTTGGGGATCAGTTGAAGTGCTGAGTGGTGGCTGCTGTAGGTCAGACTTCAACAGCTTCTTCTTGTAGCCAGAGGGATTGAGGGAGAGTGATATTTTTGACAAAAATTTGCTGTTGCCTGCCAAGGGGATCTGTACCTCATGATGGACAGATGCATGAACTGAAGGATTCTAAGAGTCCTGGAATGCAAGAAGGGAGAGAAGTTCGGCCTGAGAATAATATTGTCATTGTACTATGTGTTGGAATTTTGTATTGACTTATACTTGGACAATGTAGTAGGGACATCTGTGAGGTTTCTGCCAGTTTGGCTGGTGTTTGTCCATGTGTGTTGGTAGCTTTAGCCTAGTTTCCTGTTGTAGTGGTAGATCATTCAGCACGTCTAGCAAGGCTTTCTCTAGCAGCAGGCTACACCTGCTCCAATGAACAGCTTTGTATCTCATTTCCACTTTTTTGTATGTACTTTGTACTTATCCACTTGTTCCACTTGTGTTCCACCTATGCACCACTTCACTCTGTTACACTCTGTATTGACATTAGACATTACTTTACTATTACATCATTTGTTACATCATTGTTTCCACTCAACACTACATAGCTATACACGCACAGCATGTAGTGATATTTATGGACTTGCAGCCACAGTAGCTAGAACAGTATAAATACTTAGTAGTTCTGTAACAAGTTGATCCCATACAGACTTGTAAACCACTTTGCCAAAAGGCCAGCAATGATAGCTCTGGCTATCATTGTGGGATCTGCTATATATACCAGTTGTGTACTCGCTCACACTTGTACCCATAGTATGAGGTGAGGCACTGGTCACTATTTTGGTGACTCTGTCACATTTCTTGTGACAAGTTCACTGTATGTACTCTAGAGCCCCAATTGCATTTGTCACCTCACTTGTTTGTCAAGTGTCTTTATACTCTCACTTATTCTCATAGGTTATGGGCCCTGTCCTAGCCTAAGCATATCTCATGGTCTAGCTCTTGATGTTGTATGACTAGTAGCTCACAATGCTACAGTTCAAGGCATGGATCGCCAGCATCCAGGGTTGATAACCCTGAGCAGATACTCAGATCACAGTCAGGATCTAGAAACCAGTCTAGGAGAGGCAGTCCCAGACCACAGCAGTATGTCCCACCAGCACCAGATCTTCTGTTGCACATCTCTACGACATCAACAACTTCATTGATCGTTTTTGGGATATAAAAACTGAAAAGTTCCACCAGTGCAACACCACAGCACATCCCTGCACAAATTGCTATAACTCTACCCCATTACCACCAGTAGCAAACCCAAATCCTTGGGGACAACAGATAAACAAAGGGCAAGAACCACTCATAAATGGCCATTGAGAGCATATAGCACTGCCACCATTGAATCCACTTGTATTTCTAGCTCCAGGAAGGCCACAAGAAGCTGCGCCACAGCCCTCCACATCAGCAGAACCACAGCCATTGTCATCATCAGTACCAGAGGCCCAGCAGAACCATCGAAAGATCTATTGCCACTACCAGTACAGCCTCCATCATGTCATTCATCCCTAGATCCAGATCCAAAATCTCCGAAATCTTTGGATCTATCACTGATCCTGTTCTTATTCATTCAGACAACCAATCAGTTATTGCACTCACTAAGGACAACTGTTATCATGCACACATCAAACACATTGACATCCACTATCACTTCATGATCATTTGCTGTGTCATTGAAGAAGGTAAAATTCAACTTTCATATTGCCCCACTGACAAAATGATTGCTGATATATTCACCAATGCTTTACCATCTTTGAAAGCCAAACACTTTGCTTCATCCATGGGACTCACAAAGGTTTGAGGAGGAGTGTTGGAATTTTGTATTGACTTATACTTGGACAAACAGCTTTGTATCTCATTTCCACTTCATTTTATGTACTTATCCACTTGTTCCACTTGTGTTCCACCCATGCACCACTTCACTCCATTATACTCCATATTGACCATTACATCATTTGTTACATTGTTGTTTCCACTCAACACAGACTCACAGCCACAGTAGCTAGAACAGTATAGATACTTGGGGGAAGAGGCCTCGCTACACAGGCAAGTACAATTACTATTTTTGTTTCAAGTTATAATTCCAGATGTGTATTTTGCTAAAACTAATATTTTGCATAAATCTATGAACAAGTGGGATGTGTCATAGGTTGCGAGTATCTTAGTGTCATCTAACTACCCCCTTGTAACAATGTAGAACCATGAATCATGCCATCATTCAACCACACTGTGTATGTTGAATTGAATGGGTCCAGAATAAGCCAAGAACAAAACAAATACATGGAAAACTCACCTACATAGAATACAGTATACCCTCCTCCTCATACCATGGCCAGTCTCCAGACCACCTATTGTCCTGGGGTCTGTAGACCTCTTAATCTTGAATTGGTTGAGCCCACAATGAGCCAAGAACAAAAATCATGCATGGAACCAGGAAAACTCACCTACATGCAACATACCATCAGCTCCTCACCCCTACAGAAACTTATATTACAAGGCTGAATGAAATGAAGCTGAGTTTCTTACACTCTTTTTTTGCGTGTGGCTATGTTTAAGTGTTCCCTATTTTACCTGTCTGTTTCATTCTGCGTAATCTTCCATGTGATTTTCATTTTGTTTGTTGTTGCTTTTCTTCTGCTTCCTCCCACTTTCTGTCAGACCCAACATTATCACTTTCTTCTTTCATACACTCGCTCTTGGACCCAACCCTATGGCTCATCTTTTTCTCAATGATATCCTCCTCTTCATTCCCTTTGGTATCTCATGCCATTGGAGGTGTGTCTCAGATTTGTCTGCATGTAGACCACGTGCTTACCCATATTTTCCAGCTATATGTCTTGTTCTAACCCTTAATGGACCTTGTCTTCAGCCTTGCTGGTAGTTCCATCTCTTAGACCATTGCCATTAATCCTTGACGGTCAGTGCAGTCTGTCCCACTCGCCAAACTAGACAGTATGAAAGTCATTGTGTCTACCTGCTCTCCCTGAGCCCTCCTATCCCACCCTTTCACTTTGGAACAACACTCATGAACACCCAGTCAATACCTTCCACCCCTATTGACCTGGCTCTCTTTGCTCAATCATCACCAGTGCAGTCCATGCACTCGGATGACTCATGACTGTGCAAATCTTAGTGCTGTACCACCCTCAGGTGAGCTGCTTTGCTTTTTTTAAAAATACATTTCATCTCATTGACCTTCTCATTCGCTCACAATCATTCACACCATCCATATCTAGTTGCTTCTGAAGTACCTGCATCAGGGCCAAGCAAGTGCCCAAGTCCTGTGTCTGTGAAACCAGAGAACTAGTATGAGAGGCACTGTAGGATGTACTGATATGCTGTAACACAGGAAAAAAATATGTATGAGTAGACACTTGTATATAAGTAAGAATATTTTCAGAAGCTAGAGACTTTCCCACTGGTACTTTTTTCTTTGTACCATGACCTCAACACCCAAATCTGACACTGGGTGCAAACACTTGTAATTCATTGGATATACAGAGGAATTACACAAGACTTACACTGGTACACTCAATATGTAAGTCCACTTGACTTACAGAAGTATTACCAAGGACCACTGTGAGACTTCATGCCTTACAATGGTCATATATAATTGTTCTATTTTTCTTGGTCTCTGGTAATACTTCAGTAAGTCAAGTGGACTTACATATTGAGTGTACCAGTGTAAGTCTTATGTAATTCCTCTGTATATCCAAGGAATTACAAGTGTTTGCACCCAGTGTGAGGTATTTTGTTTGACACACTCTCTCTCTCTGGCACTTTTTTTCTTTGTACCCACTTTGACACATAAATCTGAGGTATTTCGTTTGACACACTCTCTCAGATAGAGACTCCTGCTCTCTTCTCTGAATCCCTCTCTCTCCCTTGAATAGACACTGCCACTTGTTTCTGATTTCTTCAGATCTCAGAGTCCCTTTCCAACTGTCCTTGTCTCACTCTCAGGCCCTATAGCACTTACTCTTAAGAAAAACCCAACAAATCTACTCTCGAAGTCCTCATCCATCCATTGTCTAATGTCTTAAGTACCCAGTAAAAATATCTTGTGAGTATTCTCAGCTCACTGTTGCAATGCTCTATTTTTAGGATGGCTAATCCAAGGTCCAGGTGTTGGATCTGCAAGGGAATTATTGTCTGTGAAGCAGAGCAGAAGGTTTGAACCCGCGGAAAAGTTTTCGAGGTTGACCTAAGTTAACTCAGCCTAAAGGCCTCGTAACAATGGGTAACTACCACTACCATCCTTATCCTTCCCCTGTATCCACTGAAATGACTCCCGAAATCAATGCCCAACCATCTACGACTCAAAACTCTCATCTGCAAGCAAATACTTTGAGTATACTCACGCTAGGTCAATATATATACTTGACAGCAGTTACTGCGCCTCTTCCATCAAATGACATATTTAATCCAAATCGAGCGGCTTCCCCTACCACTCAAATCGATAATTCTTCTTCCAATCCATCTCTCGTACAAAGTCCTATTGCTCTTCAGTCCACAAATCGCTTGGAACACCTAAAAAGATGAAATGAATCTCCGAGAAGAGTAAGGGATTTGCTAATCCCTGTAGTCACTGCACCGACAGCTGAAGTCGCTGTCAAGGCAAGAGTGGAAACGTCGTCAGGTACACATGATAAAACCAAGTGAGCCTTATCAACGGACTTGAAGTGTTCATCGTCAATAATACAAGCCCATTCTAGCGATCTGAGGTGTTTGGGATCGATACAGATGACATTCCAAGTCTTGCATTCAACTATAAGCTTCTCAAGGTTGACACCAGGTTTCTTGTGATAGGCAGCTATCGTGTCTGGGCGTACGACAAGCCAGCTAAGCCAAATTGCTCAAACTCATGAAGTTTACAATGAAAAAGTTTTAAAAAATATTTATTGCACCAATTAGTACCTACAATACTTGTCGCAAGTGCTTTAGTTGGTATAACAGCAACAGCTATAGGATCAATGACAGGTGGGTATAGATCTTGATGTTTGGAGAGCTCCAGGTGTACTAGAATAGGAACTATATATAAAGTTGATTTGCCGTCTCCAGTAGCAGCGATTGCGAAGACGTTTTGGCGACTAAGAAGGAGAGGAATCGTGTCTTGCTGCCAGTCAGGAAGTCCAGAAGGCCATTGCAGAATACGACGATAAACGACATGTGTGTCTAACCCCAACTGAGACGTCCAAGCACCGTCAGGAGTTGTCATAGTAACACGCAGCAGAGGTTTGGGCAGAAGTATGGCAGGAACGAGAAGGTAGGAAGGAAAGATGCGCCAGCACATGACGCTGGCAGTGTTACAGGGATCACGGCAGGGATAAGTGTTGAATTGGCGAATTAGTAAGCAGCCATCAACATTAGATTAGATATAGATTAGATAGTAATCTAGTTAGTTATGCTTACTGTACATTAGAAGTTCTTAGATAAGTAGTCACATGTACTATCTAGAACAGTATATAAGGGCTCGTAGATTGCCCTACAACAATAAGGATTTCCCTTACTGCTCATCGCTCTTAACCTCTAACAAACCGCTCTAACAAGCACTTTTATATCCCCAGGTAAGTATGCAGTTGCCGCTACGTATATAGAACATAGCCTGCTCAACAATAAGTGCATATTTGGATGAAATTTTTGGATGAGAATAAGTTTTGGGTTTTTCCCAGCACTGGAACTACTCCATATACTGCTGTTGATCACCGAGTCGGACACACAAGGGAATAGCTCGCCCAGTTGTCCACCGTTCCTCAAGGTCTTGGGCTCTTTTTGAAGCTATTTTGTGGTACTATTTGAAAGGCAACCTATATATTCTCTGCTAAAGATACAGAATGAACATTATCCAAGTATCTGTCCCAAAGCATGTGAATAACCATTTGCAGCAATATATTGTGATTTTGAGCTTAGCCCTCGTCATTCAGACATTCCATGGCTATGATTTTGTGATGAAGGGGTCAGCAGAAGGGTTCTGAGAGGCTCGAGCACAAAACTTTGACTAGATATTGTTAAG
Source organism: Tetrapyrgos nigripes (assembly GCA_013368315.1). NCBI lineage: Eukaryota > Fungi > Basidiomycota > Agaricomycetes > Agaricales > Campanellaceae > Tetrapyrgos > Tetrapyrgos nigripes. The sequence goes on along the minus strand of JAACJM010000183.1, from coordinate 73,618 downwards.
CAGGCATGGTACGGTCCTGTACACTACTAAACGCAGTAGCAACTACGCTACTTACCTGGGGATAAGTGATAGCTTGTTAGGCTTGTTAGAGGCTTGTAGAGTGATGTGGGTTAAGTATAAAACTTGTTATTTGGAGGACTATCTACGAGTCCTTATATACCTTTGAGGAGGTACAAATACATGTAAACTAATACTAGAGTAACAATAAGATTCTATTGTACTTGATAGTACAATGCTGGTTTCGTACACTATTGTGGTACTACATCTATTGTCTATATAATCTTATTGTTCTATTTATAACTACTACTATTGTTCTACATAGATGACGTTGATGGCTGCAACTGAATGCGCCAATTCAACAGATATGCTCTACTAGCTACCTCTACGCATTCTGTCCGAGTTCTATGTGAATCTGGGCAGTTCATATATTGGCTATAAAATATTCTTATGCATTGACATCTTTGGGACAATGGCGAAAAAGCTATCTGGACAGCTAGCTATGGTCCATAGCTTGCTAACGGTATCGAGGGCAAGGAAAAAGACCAAGATTTGACTTGTACACAGCGGATTACGGATCCGTGTCCGACTAGCCGATTCAGTGCAGTAGAAGTTCGGCATATGAACGGTCCCATATGGAGTAGTCCGGCCACTGTTGAAATATTCGAGATTTACTCCAGTTCAAAAATGTCCGACAAAAAAGCACTCATCCCCGCCGTGGATTACCTAATAACTTTTCGCGGGCGCTACGCCCTATGAGATAAACTCCAGACTACTTTTAAGTAGTCTCGAGTATCCAGACTAATGATACATCTTGACACTCTTTGTGTGATGTATGTAGTCTGGTGGCAATTTGTAGGCGCGGGCAGCGCTGCGGAATGATACGCGGTTCCTATGGTATGATGGTCAGCGTCCTGTTGATGGTACAGGCCTGGAGTACGTTTGTCTTTCCTTTTTTTTTTTTCGGCATTCCATCTTCGAGGCCCATGGAGCGGTCTAGACTGCAGACCCCAGAGTCGTTGCTAAACAAGTGTCAATACTGTCTATCCTAGACGTGCATGTCCCTGTCATATTTTCCATCAATCTAGAGGGGCGTCTGTATAAGCATCAAGCTTTCCGAGATAACAAAAGGCTTTCGAGGTCACAGTTCAGGCCGTCTTGGTGAGCTTGTCTCTCATTATATCATGTTCTATTCCTTGCTTTCTAAGGTACGCGAAGTTCACTTTGGGACCCAGTCACGTGCTTCATTGCCTCTGTATTTTCGCAATATCACTTTGCACAATGAAATTTTGAGAAATCGGCCACTGGGGCCCTCATGGGTTCTTTATTCCAAAGAGGCTCCCAGAGGCAAATTTCCTGATTTCGCTCTCTGGAGAAAGTTATTGGAGGTGCAGGTTCACGTGACAGGGTCCCAAAGTGTACTTCGCGTACCTTATCATTTTTTCGCCGACGTGTCCAGACAGAAGCTTTCGCCAGTCGTTTACCAGCATCAACTCCGACTGGTCCTCATTTGCTTCAGCCTCAAACCTCCTCCCTACTTCTGTACAGTTTTCCTAGGCCTTCAACCTCCACCTTTGGGACCGTAGCCGGCGCATGTGGACGTGGGCGAGTCTAGGGAGATATTCAGCAATGACAGCAGGTCCTTATGCAGCAGCGTCAAAGCATCAGACATCTTCCTCCAATCTTCCTCCCCTTCTCCCCTTCTTCGCCGGGCTTGGAATGGAGACTCGAGTGCGACGGAGGGGGGAATTATGTGTGGAATTTGAATGTTGATTGGGTACTAGTACGGTTACCGCGCATGGAACGGGCTTGAGATGCCGACGGGTTGGTTAGCTGGCTCAGGGGGTGGGTGTACTAGTATGTAGGCTATTCTCTTGAGTACATGTGCGTTACAATTTCTTTGTCTTTCCTTGTCCTTTGCTCTCTCCATCTTTTCATTTTTGTCATCTTCTCGCTCTTTTTCCCTTTTTTGTTCTTTTCCTTTCCGATCCTTCCTGCTTTTGCACTTTCATCAGAGACTGACGAGCATTCTGTTTACAGACGCACGCCGAGGACCGACTTTTGTCTCCAAAGCTCCGAAGGGGGAACCGGATGATGGTTTGGCTGGAGCAGTACGTACGGAGGAATGGTTGATCAACCTGAAGCTCTGTTGGATGCGTTTGACCTTCCTTTTGCCTATTATTGTTCTCACTCTCTCTCCTCTCTCGCATCCTCTCTCTCCTCCTCTCTCCTCCTCTCTCTCCTCCTCCCCTTCCTTTCTTTATGCTTCTGCACTCAAAACACCGAAACTGATTAAGATTCAGCTTACAGAACGCACCGACTGCTTTCTTAGGTACTGAAGAAGGAGATTGAGGTCTAAGCGAGGACCAAGGGAAACTGGTCGTGTCTCGGAAATGGGAGTGGGAGTGAAAGAAGGAATGCGACGGCGTGAGAATAACGCGTCAGATAGGGGGTTCGAGAAGGCTCAAAGACGTGAAAAGGCTCAAAGAATAAGAAAGGCTCAAAGAATAGGGGATCAAAAGGCTCAAAAGGCTCGGCTCAGGCTCAGTGGGGCTCAAAAGTGCGCAGAAGGAAAGATACAGATTTCTAGTACTAGTGTCTACTTATACTAATTTACTGCAAGGAACGCAATATAGCTATAAAAGTGTAAGTATCTACAAAGAGAAGCGAGTGACGATGTTGAGAAACAGATTGACAGTAAGTAATAGGGATAGGGGAATAGAATCAATGAGAAGCTGTCGGGGAAAGTAAGTCCGAGATAATTATAGAAATAGCCCGTTGCAAGTGCAAAGTCAGATTCACTTTTTGCCAATTGTCCCTTCTCTCTCCCAGTCGGTAAACCATCAGACGTAGAATACGACGCAGTAGGGGACTCCCAAGACCCTCAGTGCTTGCTCAAGGCACTGTGCGAAGGATGGGACAGACCGGGAGGGATCGGAGGTGACATCAGCTAGAAGTTAACCGGTTTGAGAAAGAAGAATCTTTAGTAAGTACGACGGTGAATGCGAATTGAAGGTAAGAAAGTATGGTAGACATGAAAGTGAAATAAAGTATTGATCCGACGGGAGGGACGTGCGTCCCTACCACAGTACCTTACTAGATCTCAAGAGAAGCCTTTTGTGAAGGAACACTGTGACTGTCGGAAATCGACTGGTGCGTATTTGTGGGTCTTGTGATGTGGTGGTGGTGTATACTCATCTCAGTTTTTGTAGGTATCCATGGACACGCTTTTCCCCTTCAGCACCTCTCTCCCCCAGTTGGTTGGTCAAGTACGCGTCAAGCTCCAACCTCCACAACTAGAGTAGAATAGTACTAGTGAAAGAATATTAAATAATTACGAGGCCGCCAAGTTAACTTCCAGTCGGGGACAACCAACATCGACAATTTTGCGTGGGCCAGACCTAGGGAGATCTCGGAGATTTTATGCTATAATTTGGTCGGATTTTTACTCAGAATAGCGAAATGCGTCGAAAAAGGCAAATATATTCTTGCTTGTGCACGTGGACATCATAGTTATCGGTATATCGTACATTTTCGCTAGCAAGCGAGAGGGGGTAGATATGCAAGTTCTCCAAAGACCATAGCCAAGAATTTCGAACCACTGACAACAAGAGCATTCTAGTCTGGGTAATATACACTCCTCCTAAGTAGGTTTGCACACAAAGAATCTCTTGCTACATTCAGGCTCAATCCTTCAAGGTGAGAAAGACCATCAGACATGGCCGATTCTGGGAAGAAACAATGTGAGTGCCAAGATCAAGATACCACCAAAAAGTATGAACCACAGTAGGTACACTTACTGAATAATAAAATCATCGCCTGGTATTCCAGGTGAGAGACAAAACCCCGCTGTGATTGTAGTAATCGGAGGTTGGCTAAAGCAATCAGTCATGGCTTGCTGTCCCAATACACCCTGTTCAAAACAAAAGGTAGAAAAGGCATAAGACGTCAGCGTTTCAGCTTCAAGTGACTATCTGCGACGCTGCACGCACAAATGAACTAGTGCACACATCGTACGTGATAGTATCGAAATTGCCGTATTCGTAGAAACATGTTGCGTCCGTAGCTGTAAGCGTGCTTTGCGGAGGTACAGCAATGATTTCATTGAGGCGGAGGAGGAGGTTCGTCAGTTCATCGCAATCGATGAGGTTGGGTTGGAGGACAGTGGGATTGCATACGAAGGATGAGCCTGTAGTTTTCGAGGAAAAATTTTAGGTAAGTAAAAAAAGAACTCGCAAAAGGAAATGTCCAGATAAACTCGAAACCTACATGTGAGACCGCATTGAGAGATCTGGCGCTTCTGTACAGTGTTTGCGGAGGAAGCCGTTGCATTTCTCAATGCAGCGAAGCCAGGGCATGACTTGGTGACGAGCTTGATCTCTTTGTTTTCATGTACGAAAGTTTTTTCTTCGATGACTTGTGCATCCGACCCACAGCTATCACGGAGTGAAGGGGGTGCTGCGCTGGCGGTAGATGCGACTGGTAGCAGAAGCATAGATGTGAAGAGGAGGACAGTGGAAGTGGTGAAGAGCATTGTGGGGATTGGTTCAAGTGCTGAGCGGTTGCTGCTGTAGGTCAGACTTCAACAGCTTCTTCTTATAGCCAGAGGGATTGAGGGAGAGTGATACTTTTGACAACATTTGCTGTTGCCTGCCAAGGGTATAGTAGAGTCGTAGACATCTAGTAGTACCTTACTGTCCCTTGGCTGAGTCTTCTGTACCTCATGATGGACATATGTAGCGTTAAAATCGAGATTCCAGGGGTTACGAGGCCCCTTTAAGGTTGCGAGGCCCTTTTAAGGGACTCGTTCTTATAACCTGACGTTCCAGCCTGTGGCTGTGCTCAATAGCCCCTCTATTCAGTCGGCAAATTCCATACTGTCCTGATATGCCGTTCCCTTATTTTGGGCCTCGTCATCGTGCCACGATGGCCCACATTTCCCTCGTCCCCGACTCCGACCGAAGGGAGGCACGCCGAAAATACAAAAATATCCGCTCGGCAGAAAGGCGTACAGAAACACATTTTTGTACAGATACATCCTATATCAGTACAATAATGTCATCTATCCGTCGAGCGGATATTTTTGTCTTTTCGGCGTGAGGAGGAGGGACTGGACCTCCCCCTCCCCCTCCTGCCTTATATAGTAAACTTAAGATCACGTGCATTAGCGATAAGATAGACTAAGTCCTAACCCTAAATTTTACCATACCAATATGGAAATCTTTGTCATACTTAGTCACGTAGATAAGTCTACAGCGGCCAGCCCGTCTACTGCTACTCGTTTGTTTTAAGAGTAGATTTCATGCAATTTCCCTCTAACACACTCTTACAGGTACCTATATAGCTTTATGAGCTCTAGTATACATACATACTTGCTGATAAACCACTGGAGGCATCACAGAATAGGGGGGTCAAAAAAAAATTTTGGCACAGGGTGGACCCGCCCTCCCCCCTACCTGATGTGCCGGATATTTATTCTGCCACCCCCTTGCTCGTCATCGTGCCACGCACAGCAATGGCCCGCATTTCCCTCGTCCTGGAATTATGAAGGACTTCGAAACTCTGGCCTGATTATGATACAATGTGTCGAAAATCCTTCGTTTTTATGAATTGACGCACTATTACCATCATTATCAACACTGTTCAATCCATCCAACTTCTGACAATGAACAAGCAGTGACGGTGATAGACGGAGTCACGAGTCGAATGTTTGGAATCTAGCTCACACGCCGTCACCCGGCTAGAACTTGAAGGGTTTTTAGATCCCCAGTGGCTTTCTCTTCACTTGAGAGCTCTATGAAATAATAGGACTCGGTACTAGTAATACAAAAACACATCTTTCATACCGTAAATGACGTCTAAACTTGAGGGTTAACTTGTTCAACATCTGTCCCATCGACCTCTCTCTTGCATTCTGTGGGGAAATCCTTGTCCTCCGGGCCAACAGCCACTCCCCTCGATCCCCTTAGGTCACCCCTTGATCTTTCCAAATCTATATCCGTCATGAACGAGACCTGCGTCAGCGAGGATTGTACCCCCGTCCCCATCCTCCTAGTTCCGCCACTATAATTCGGACTTTTTGCGAACTGAATTGGTCTTAACGATCTAGAAGTAGTAGCAGATGCAGTCCATTTTGAAGAGGTATCGAATCCTGAGTCGTTGATGGTTTTTTGTCTGAATACTAATATGACGACGAGGGTTGGGTACATGCTCTATCGTGACGAGTGAATTTTGGTCAGAAAATCACGGCCATGATGAGGATGGAAGTTCTAAGAACTTACTGCAATACTAGGTAACAAGGCTCCGAGTATTCTGATCCCGAAGCTGTCAAAGACGTTCAAGCTGGCGAGGAGAGCGAAGAACTACCATACAGTACAGGAAAGTTGAATCAAGAATCAGAATCCAACGGCACGTCCCAGTCTAGAGAAGGGACTACGTCCGAGTATCACTCACCCAGATCACACAATAAATGAACCCAGATTGTACCAACAATAACAGGACGTTTCCTGCATTCGATTTAGTATCCCCCTCCATGGCTCTAAGGTTAGATTTAATGAATTTGTTGTACTCCCTTCAAGAATCAAAAACCAGATGATTAGTATGAGAAGGCATAGCTCACTGACAGTCTGAGTGACTTACCAAGTCTTATACCCCACCAAAATCGTCGTAATACCATTCGTCACAAGCAGCATGATAGGCAGAATCAACTTCTGCTTAGAATCTCCTCCTATATTCGTCAAGACGACTCGTAGTGTAATTGCGCCGTCTGCGAAGGATACGGCTTTATATCGTATGATAGTGCAAGGGTTGAGAAGAGTGCAGATAAGTGTAGCAAGAAATTAGGTAGGTATATTAGGAAAAGGAGGAGGAAGTATGTTAGGAAAGGACTCTGTGCATCAGTAGGGAAAGAGTTTTGTTTTGACTTGAAATGGACTCACCAATCGTCCCCAGCAAACAAAGCACAAGTACAACATGAATCACACGACGTCTATTGAATAAAATCCAAGCTCTCCAAATGACTATCGCGTCGCCAATGAGATACTACAATCAAAACCACGTCACACGGATGCCACACCCCAATTCAGCATACTTGTAAGACTCGGACGCACAATAATCCTCGCCACCACCGTCAACGCAGCACTAACCCTCGTCTCCAACGGTAACGCATTATATGGCGTCTGCCCAAAACTACGCATCGAAGCTTGTTGAAATGCAAGTGTACAAGCGACGACAGAGCCGTCGCCGACTAGCATTGTTAGAATGGCGGTGAGGAGGATACATCGTGCGATGGAGGTACGAAGGCCTTGTTGACTAGATTGGTGTGCATTGACAAGTGTGAGTCAGTACGTATACTGATTAAGTATTTCGAGAAAAGGGAGAAGGGGAGAATAAACACGCACATGAGAATGGAACTGGCCAACATAGCCAGAATGAAGAACATTCCTACATAGAAAAGTGAAAATCGGGGTTAGCATTGTACGGCAGTGCATGAATGATGGTGGACAGATGAGATAAGGAATTGTGTTGAAACGGAGTTATCAGAGAGTTATGAACAGGCAGAACATAGCATTTAGCTGCTAATCATCCGCGCTAGGCGGACTTGGACTTGGATATCGCCTTTGTCCTCCCAGGGACTGACTCTCCTCATACCAGAAACAGAAACAGACATAAGTATGAAGAGAAAGTACTCACCGAAAACCATAAAACTTACCGAAGTCGAAACAATAATCCGATACAATCCTACCGCGGTTTCATCCAATAGGGGGCCTCCTTGAGCTACTTCATCTTGGGTACTAGTTGGAGAGCTAGCGCTACTCGTCGAGTTTGAGCTGGACATTACGGGTTCCAGATACGGAGTACGGACTCAGACGATCAGTGGGGTGAGCGGTGGGGGTGATGGCGACTCGGGATAAGGGGAATCTTGAAACGAATTGGACAGACGAAGAGTCTGGTCCTCAGCCCCTTCCAAGCCTCGCCCTTATATACGATATCATCTTTATATGCGACAGACCCCGCGCGCCCAGCTGACGCAACGATCACAATAAGTTAGCAGTTAGCAAGTTCGTAATAAAGTCTCCTGTTGAATAATTAAGTTGCAATTGGTGGCACCAATTACAACCGTTCAAGCCTCGTAGTAATGAAGCTAAAGTTAGTTAGGCGATGAGAAAACGGTTATACTGTATTGCCTTGCGGAAGGGCTAGTCGAATTGCGATGATCAGGGGTCATTAGACATAACACAGAGTTAGACTTGAGTTAGACTAGTACTTCCACGGAAGACAATGATCACCAAGGGCAGTGTACAATCAGGTTCGACTTACTCACTCTCGGAACACCGGTACCATTGCCCGTCATGATACCGATACCACGGCTTCTGGTGGAAATATCACTAGTACCTATCGAGTAGATGCCCAAGAAATACCAAAAGATGATACATAGCTTTACTTCAAGATGAATGACCACTGGCAGGAGACCTCTTTTTCCCTGGCGCAGTGGTTGTAATTGATGGACAGCGGCATTCCTTCCCCAGCAAAACGGATAAGCAACCTCTCCGTCCTCCAATCCAGCTCCCAAGGCAGATGCAAACGAAATCATTCCTCCAGTTTCGTTATCGACCATTGAAGGTAATGTCCTCGTCCACTTGACATCTGTATCCGGATCGTATGGCTTCCATCTGGATTCCACCATGTTCCCAATTTCCTCCTCACCTGTCGACGACTGTCATTCCGCAACTTTTTACATTCAGCATATTTCTATATGCAAAGGGTATATATGACATGACTTAGAATAATCTCAGCAGGTTCTCCTGTTACTGGGCTAGAGCAGGTGGCCAGGTACCCAGTTTTGGCCAAATTTGCACTTGCGTCGCGAAAATATTCGCTGTTCCACAACATCTGCTTCCACGGTTCCAAAGGTCATATCAGGCAATGTGTAAGAAGCCACAATTTGTAACGAGCACAAAATCGAAGAGTAAGAGTGAGTTGCAGTGTTGTAATTTCAGAAAAACCGGATGGTGGCCAGGTACCTGATTATAAATAGTACGTTGCACGCGATTCAACACTCTCATTCTCCTACACATCCTTCCAATCAAAATAGACGACGACGAACTGATGCAAATCGGGAGGAAACTCGGACACCTTGACTATCTGGAATTGTCGCCACGAGGGCTCCCTGCCCTAGTACTACAGCTCGACAGAAAGACTCGCAAGATGTCATCGCTTTACGGAGTGATCCACCTTGCGATAATACGTCCGGAGGTCCGAGTTCTGCATCTTTAGCTTTGCTGTTATCCTCTTCGAAAGATTTCCACAACTCTCTGGAAGGATACCATGGATGTACAGATGGTAGCTTTAAGCGAAGTGCTTCATTGGCCACAAGTTCTGCCTACTCCGCCTCGGTTTGATCATCTGGAGGAGTTTAATGTGGGATTTTCGACGCTGGATGAGATAGAGGACGAGAACGTCGATTTGTCGATGTTTCTTGCGCACGTTTTACCACCACATTGCGGTTTTGGTTACGAACGCCGTGCGATCTGGTCAGAAACAGTGGACTCCGAGATTGTTTGCCCAGATGGATTCTTGGTCGATACAGCATGCTTTAAGCGTACTGTCAAGGAGTGGGCAAAGGTTGATTCTGGGTTGAAGATGTTGTCAAGGGCTCATACATCTGAATGAATGGTTATTGTTCTAGTAAGTACCCCTACTCTGCGACTAATATCTTACTTGGGTACTTACTTGGGTTGTTCTTGGGTCAGTTTTCAGGTCGTAATTATCAAAGTTTGCTATATCATGATTTCTTCAAGCTTTACTAAATATTTCACTCTTGCTCCGTGTATGCGACCGTTTCAAATACCCTTGCAGATCCCGTACATTACCTTCTTCAACAATCTCCTCACATTTACTTGTGCTATAATCTCCTTGCTCACACTCGTATTGGTACACAATGCTTCTCACTAATTCTTCTCTTCCGCTGTACTAGCTCTATCTCGATGATGCTTTCAATAATAAGTAGACTTATACCTTCTTTCCTGCTCTCGAAGATAGTCTCTGTTGGGAAACTCAGTCATTATGTACGCGTTCCGCGGTTAGGGGCAAAACCTTTGCCGTGGTTCGGCATAAAGTCTGATTCGTAACCTGACTGGGCTCCTGATTCCCTCTTCTAGTATGACCGGTCCAGACTCCAGACTCCAGAAGCCGTTGCCGAACAGCCATCAACATTGCCTCAACAGCGAATTCGACGTCTTTTTCCTCCCAAAGGGCTTTGACAATTCCTATTCGGAACCCCGGCGTATCAGTACTTGGTCCCAAAATAATTTCAGTCTGGGTAATACACTCCTCCTCCTCCTCATCCTATCAATTTGAATGCTCCTGAGTGCCGCCGCCGGGTATTGCTCATTTTCGCATAAATATGTACGTCATTCCACATAGTGTCAGTCCTGGTTCCTTACCTAGATACGTATGTGATGATTTTTGGCTACGGGGAGTGTCTCGGTCAGGCCAGGTCGCTCGGTCAGAAGCCCTGGACGTGTGTGTAGTTCCTTTGAAAATCGATACTTCGTGTTAAATTACACTAGGTACATGTAAGGACCGACGCGTACATGTACAAGCATTTACCATCTGATCAACGTATCACTGATCAGGTCGGAACTCTTTCCAGGACGTGGAAGCTTTCATCCCGCGTCTGTCCAACATGCGGCATAGAAGACTCACACGAGGGACAGTAAGGCACTAGATTGTCCACGACTCAGGCAACAACGAGCTTAATGGAGAATATTACTCTCCCTGAGGTCTTCACATATAAACGAGCTAGTCAACGTCTGAACTACAACCAGCCAACTGGTCAGCACTCAAATAGCCTCCACAATGCTCTTCACCCCTTCCCTCTTCTTCTCATTTGCACTTCTGCTACCAGCCACCTCTGCTGCAGCACCTCCTTCACTCCGTCATAGCTGTGGGTCCGATGCACAAGTGATCGAAGAGAAAACTTTCATGCATGAAAACAAGGAGGTCAAGATAGTCACCAAGTCATGCCCTGGCTTTGCAGGACTGAGGAATGCAACAGCTTCCTCCGGGAACACTGTAGAGAAGCGCCAGATCTCACAATGTAGCAACTTTTGTAAGTCCATCTCGATGTTAGAAGTTCTTTTGGCGATAGTTCCTTGTTTACTTACCTAGAACTTTTTTCTTTGAATTTAGGCGTGGAGATCGACTGCACCAACACAGCTGTCCCCCAGCCCGTGCCCGCCGATTGCGATGCCCTTACGAACTTCCTCGTTAGCCTCGCAGAAACCATTGCTGTACCTCCGCAAGGGGCGATTGAAGCTACCGGCGGGACATGTTTCTACATTTACGCCAATTTCGATACCATCGAGTACGATGTGTGCACTAGCGGATTTGTACGTTGCATTTTCGGATGCCATTGGCATTGTTATTGTTATTGGTTTGATAGCGATACTAGTCAGAGCTGACGTTCTTAAACTTTTCTTTCCTACGTTTCTACGTATACAGGGCCGATCGGCACAGGATGCCATGACTGATTGCCTCCTCATTGAACCTCCGGTTGGTACAATCTCAGCTGCAATTTGTGACCCAGCTCCCCAAGAAGGGCCAGGGAATGACTATGCTATTGAGTAAGTGTACTCCAGCTCATACCGATGGCGTCCTCACGCTCAAAATGATTTTTGTAGAATCGGTCATGTTTTAAGTGTAGCGATAAAGTTCTTTGTGTATAGTAAATATAATAAATTTACTTTTGCACAATTTCATAGAGTCCAGCAGCCGATGTTAATGAGAGAACTGATAATAGTACTCATAACTTGATAGGTCCATGAAACGCTGGAGTAGTGCTTTCCCAACGCTTTCCACATAGTACTTGATCTGTTCGTCTCGTGTTCGTTGCGTGTTCGTCGGTCAAGGAAGACCTCAGTTGTCCTCTAACACCCCGAAACAAGAGTCGGTCACCCATTTTTTTTCAGATTTCTCTCCACGTTCTTCTTCCTCGTCGGTGCGAAGACGACGACACGGTACCGCTGATGACGTTCCGTAGAGCAAATACGAGGAGTGATCATTGTTATTCTTTTCTTTTTGATAAAAGATGTAGGATATGAACTTGGGAGTGGATATATGCCCGTCATTTTGAGAGAAAGATTCACGGTATATCGAGGAGGAGGAGGAGGGCAAGATGAGGGTGACCGTGGTGCGAGGGAGGATTACCGTGGCTGTGCAATTGTTCGTTTAAGATGCAGTATGGTGCCCAGTATCTTTATCTTTTCCGAGCTTCTATACCTAGCTCAGTAGCCATGGCTCCTCTCCGCCTCTCCGCAACTACTACCAATATCCCCTCGGGAAACGCTCCCAGTTCGTTGTTTTCGTCTATGCACACCATTACAGTGCCATCCTCTCTGGTTCAGCGTCTTTCGCGTCAACTCTGCTTGGAAGGGATGGAACACAGGAAGGGCCTGTGCGCATAGGATGGGACCGAAGGGTGCTTGGTGTAGTACGTGTATAAGGCTTTCTGAGAGGCTAGGTGGTGCGTTTCTTCCTTTGTCGTTGTAATCTTCGCCTGTTCCTTTTCGTGGTTGTCCGTTTTTCCTTTTTCCCCTCATAACCGAGGCTGACTGTCTCTTCAGTGTAGCCAGTCTCAGCTTGGGCATCTCGTACGACTATACTAGGCCGTCGACCTGCTCCCTAGTCATCTCCCAAAGGTTCTTCCAGTCCGTCATACCTAAGCTTCTGACACGTCCACCTTCTGTCCGGGAGCTATTGCCAACCTCAAGATCTCTTGTCTGTCCTTTTCGCCCTTTCATCTTCTTGGCAACGCCGCCCGTCGAGAAATCTTCTGTTGACGGTTGTACGCACGGCTAGCATTCCACTCCGTCAAGTGTCAACATACTGGGGACTCAGACTTTCCTTGTATCCTTTCAAAATTTGCCTCTTTGTGCGCTTCGGCTTACAGCTCCCTTTCTGGATGGTTTTCACGGCTGGCTCATGGGTGGAGTTTGTTTGTATTCCAACTGGAGATGTAGAAGGATGAAATGTAGTCAAACCGTAATGCATGTTGATGTTGCAGACTGGACTTGGACTGGACTAAAAGCAAACTGAAAGGCCCACAGTGATGTTCGATGTTCATAAGTACTCTTGCCAAGAGCCTCGAAGCTTCATACGCGACGTCGTACGCCATGCTACCGCTCTCCATCATTCTCTCTGCTCCTCCTTGTCCTGGACCTTTGGCCGACGGCAGAAGTTTTTTTTTCTTTGCCTTTATGACGTCACACAGCCCCAGAAGCCGTTGCCAAATAACTATCAACAGCGCCAAGTCAGCGCGACTCCTTGGCGATTCTTGGGCGACTCCTTCAACTTTGTCCTTCCTCCTTTCCTGTCGCCTTTCCCATCTATCCCCTGGTCACGCAGAGCTTGTATATCGTCGGTAAATCATCGGGAAAAACACAATGTGCGCACTCAGGCTTAGATAGTACACCTCACCTCTTCCAAGAGACGGGAACGGAGTCGCGGGTTTTCTTGTCCAGAGCAGTCGATATAGAGGATGCAAAGGACGAATCTAAGAGTGGAATAAGTAATGGAGCCTCCTGATATACGCTCTGACCAAGTATGTCATCGTTCAAAAACTAGCCAGCTAGTTCCTAGAAATACATTTGTTACGTATATGATGTGGTTGTACCAGTACATTGATGATTTTTCTATGACCTTTTTTGGGGTGTACGCAGTAGGTAGTGAGATAGCTGGCTGGCAGCGATGATTGAGATGAACAGAGACAGAGTAAGAGAGAAAGGGAAGACGAGAAGTATGCAAGGAAACTGGAAACTATATGTGTAGAATGTTCGAGTATGTATTGGAGAAACGGAGTGAAGGAGGGGTGTTTGTCGTTTGGAGTCGTAAGGAATGGGTTCGTATGTATGGAATCGGTCAAAAGTTCGGATTCCGGAATGAGGAGAATGGGGATGATTCAGACAACGTCGTCTGCCCATCCTTCGAGCAGGTATGGTGGCGCAGTACTATCATGCGTAAGTTAGAGATGAGAATTCTTTACCAGAATGCATATCAATTTGAATGACTTACGCTCTTACAAAGAAACTCTCCTGACCGTTGAACAGAATGCCGTCGTAGAATATAGTCCCAGCCATGGCGCCGAAGGTTGGAGCGATTACTGGGCACCACAACCAATATTGGCTACATTGATTGCAATTGTTCATAATCAGTCCTCATTCAATTGCAATTAAGAGATGGCAGCTCGGGGGAATCACTTACTTTCTAAAGTTCCAAATCTCATTATCATAGCCAACCATCCCCATCAGCATCCGGGGGCCCAAGTCTCGAGCTGGGTTGATTGCAAAGCCTACAGGCGTCGATGAGTCAGTCAAATAACGCCATTCTCTGGATCATTTCATACTTACCGGTGTTCATACCGAGTGCAGCAGCAATGCCCAAAGTCAAGATGAAGATAACGAGAGGAAGTAAACCGTATGGAGGAGGGGTGTTACGCTTATCGGTCACGGCGAGAATGACGACGAGAAGAATAGCAGTGGCGAGGAACTCTGAGAAGAAGGCGGAGACGTTGGTTTCGTATCCAGCCTGCGATGAAAGTGAAGTCAATGTTCGTTCGAGGTCAGTAATATTGGGGATGGATATGGTAATACTCACAGCGAATGTAGAGAAAATCCCTGCTGTAGTCAACGTACGTATCCCACGTCCGCCTTCTACGATATCGATGGCGTGGAAATAGTTGGCGTAAATCAGCCCGGCGCCTACGATCCCCCCAAGGAGTTGAGCGAGCATGTAGACTAACCGTACATAGTAAGTAGGTAAGTGATTTGGTTCATGACAAGGACCAGTCGAAGCATACCAGGAACTTTACGCCAAGGGAATCCACGGAAGATGGCGAGAGACAAAGTAACCTGGATAGATCATAGTTCGTTAGATATGAAGAGTACTTGACAAGAGTCGAAGAAACTGGACTCACTGCAGGGTTGATGTGCCCTCCAGAGATACCTGCACTGACCCACACACCGAGAGCTAGGCCTGGTATAGCATTTATCAACGAATGATTCTCAGCCATAGACCAACGTAAAGAACTTACCTACAGCCCAGCCAAAAGCGAAAGTGGTATAATCCTATTGCAAGCGATAGTTATCAGTATATATCAGCAAAGAGTACGGGAAAAACTTACGCCTTTCGGGGACGACGCCACACCAGTATTGGTCGATAAATTCACTTGGCAACCGACACCAGCGCCAAAGATGACCAGAATCATAACCCCCGCAAATTCTGCGGCGGGTTCTCTCAGCCATTGCCTGAGCAGCATAGCATAGACAGGAATCAGCGCCTGTGTCCGACCAAGAGAGAGAGAGAGAAACTACTTACCTGATTCTCCAGATTCGGCTCTCAGGTACAGGAGGATAAGCTCGTGCGTACTTCTCCGGCAAGCTCTGCTCTGATCTGGTAATACCATTAACAGGGAGCAACCTTGTTGGAGAAGCGACGTGTTGGGAATGTTGATCAGAAGTAGGAGGAGTCGCAGAACGGATGTGATTAGACATGATGGATTAAGGTAAGGGTGTAGAGAGCAGAAGGGAAGCAGGGAAAGGACAGCGCTGCGAGACTGAGGAGGAACGTCTCTGATTACTCTACTTAAATACCCAAAGACAGTAAATTTGGGTTCCACCAGCTCTCCACAGCCGTTGCCGTTCGCCGATGCTCATTGGTGCTAGCCTCGTGCCCTTGTCATAACATTACTCAAGAATTAGTGGTTAGAACTCGTTTCGGGGTTGAGTAATTTACCACATCAAGTAGGTGTGGATGATCATCAGTTTGACCTCGAAGTTCAATTACGTTCGATTTTGTTGCTATTCCAATTCTCGGGAAGCATTTGACCATTCGCATTTGATTTTTGGAGTACAAGAGTATAGTAGTGATCGATAAACCATGTTCTAGGAGGAAGAAATAAACCTGTTAAGTTCTAATGATTGGAGACTTGGGACGACGAAGGAAGCTGAGATGCTCCAATTCGACGGAACAACCGCCGGGGTTGGAATGATCTTGCCTATAGCGAGTCTGTCCAATTTAAACCATTGCTGCCGTTGACCAGAACACGATGAATGCACATGCAGTGTCGTTGTATGGATGACGATGACGACGCCAGTAGAGTCACTGGAACCACATCGCAGGTCTTCGAAAACTTGGTAGTAAACTTGCAGGTGAGAAACAGGGTACTATGTACACGTAGTTACTGATGCTTCGAGTCTGATTGATGGCATGTTCTAGCCCAGCAACCGCTCAGACTGAGACATATCATGATACTTGATTAGTATTGACTACGTCCTAGTAAGTACTGGAGGATTGATTTCGGGCAAGTCTTGCCGATGCTCGCAACTTCATGATATTTACAGCTTTGACCTGTGTGATAGTTCCCAAGATCCGGACATCAACAGCGGCAGGGCGCAATGATATGAAGTTAATTTGATCGATAGTCCCTGGAATCAAAGCAGGGACTATTTCAATTTCTGGTCCGATGACTTGCGAAAACCTAAGAGTGACTTTCGATACTACTTTGAATACTACTTTGCTTCTGGATGGTCGCAGTCAGCTACAGGTGATGCTGTACGCTGTAACGTGAAGAAAGAACCATCCCACGCTTTCAGTGTGTTAGGGTAGAATTCATACTGACTCACCTGTGGGGTCATGAAGACAAAACGAGTCCGCATACGTCTCTAGTAGACAACGACAGTGACTATAACCAATGAGTCAGTGTCTAATCGTGGGCTTGACACTAGAATCAGACTTCGGAGCAAGGAGAGTACTTCGTTTGGAGAAGAATACGGATACAGCAACAAAACCCAAAAAAGAAGAATTAGTACAACACGTCAGCCTTCTCTGTGGAACTACATTTTTGTTAATACAAATATCCTTCGTCCAAATATACTTGAAGCCATATTTATCGTTCCAGCCGTCATTTGCCGAGTCGTAATTCGTATCAGAGGGCTCATACCATAGTTTCGTCAGCAGCGTACCTGTACATCAACATCAGTTAGTTCTTGAAGCTCCTTCCGCAAGCTTTGACTTACCATTTACTAAACAAGCCCCCAGGTCCGTTATACAACAACAAATCGTACAGGAAGGCGCCAGCTTGGCATCCAATTATCGAGCCCATGATAGGACACCATAACCAATACTGACTGCAAAAAAGCGCGAGAGGTGAGAACAACTTGACTACTTCGGTCCCCACAAGGCTTACTTTCTGAACGTGTACACTTGGGAACCATATCCGACCATAGAAGTCAAAAGACGTGGGCCCAGATCACGAGCAGGGTTGATGGCATAGCCTGGATGGGAGAAATGGAGCTCAAAGTCAATCATCTGACCTCCCCATGAGAAAGTAGAGTCGCACCAGTCTCCATTCCAAGGCACGCCCCGATACCCAGAATGAGGAAGAAGAGCACAAGTGGTAGCAAGTAAATGGGAGGCGCGGCGTTCCTTCTGTCTGTTGCGGCCAAGACGACGATAAGGAGGACTGCAGATGCCATAAACTCGGAGAAGAAGCAGGAGACGTTGGTCATGTAGTCCAACTAAATACAATTGTACGTCATAGATGATAGATTCGGGATTGAGTGGAGGTGTGAGGAGGAGCACAAGTGTGGAACGTACAGCGTATGTTGAGAATAATCCTGCAGTCTTCAAGGTGCGTATACCCCTCCCACCCTCAACAATATCAATGGCATGGATATAATTCGCATAGATTATACCACCGCCCACTAAGCCGCCCATCAGTTGCGCGAGAATGTACCCTAGGTAAATAGTTTGCCACCTGATCAGAAATGTCTAACAGACAGGGGTAGAACCATGCGTACCAGGGACCTTTTTCCAAGGGAAGCCGCGGAAAGTAGCCAGAGCTAAGGTGACCTGCGAATAGATTGAGAACCCTTGAGGCAAGATGAAGACGTTGAAAAAGATAGACTCACGGCGGGGTTGAGATGTCCTCCTGAAATACCTACGCTCACCCACAAACCCATGGCGACGCCTAGAGACGCTTTCAGAAGTGTGGCTGATAGAAAGAGATAATACTCGCCCACTGCCCATCCAAAACTAATCGAAAGATATTCCTAAGAGTGAAAGACATTAGATCGCTGTAGAAATCATCTGAGACAATCGACACACACTCCTTTGGGGGTTGAGGCTACACCAGAGTTGGCACTCAGAACGACTTGGCAAACTACACCGTCTCCGAAAATAATCAGGATCATGACGCCAGCAAACTCTGCGGCGTATGGTCTCAATGCTTGCCTGTAGAATGAGTTGAATATCGGAAAAATCCAATCAAGGAGAGATGCTCAACGCACCGATATCTCCACCATTTCGGGGGCTGTAAGTATGTCAGGGCGGGCGGGGAAGGTTGGTCGTCGTGCCCGACGCTGTGCTTCTCATTACTACTGAGGCTACGGATTGGTGAGTCCGTCATCTTGAAGGTAGTCGATGAGAAGTGGGTTAAAACTGGCTAAGAACCAGATTTTTTTTAACACAGGAAAGGGTAGTGCAGGTATAAATACGCCTTCACGGACTGCCGCACTGTCCGATGTCATCAGGTCCAGATGCCAGATGCATTTCAGTTTTGTGCTTGGGATATCTCTGATATCCTGTTCGAGACAAGTTCCGCGTTGAAATAAACTGCGAAGAGTAAGGAATCCGCTATCAGCTGATCTTGTCTTTGTGCAAGGTGTCTGGGATGACTGAATAATGTTGGCGTAGGCACTTGCGTTCTGGTTCATCACGAGGTCGTTTTTGACTGCGCTATTCTCATTTCCAGGCCTAGAAAGAGCGAGAAAAGACTGCCATCAAAGAAAGGTACGTTGTCAACTATAGGAAAGAATGCAGCTTGCGGGACGGTCTTGAGAGCTTGAGAACTATTCACGAATCCTTCTGTTGATGGCGCGTCACAATTTTGACGTCTAGTGCCCACCAAGAGTAAAGTCGTGAGCAAAATGAGAGAAAACTCTGCTACTGACTTGAGCGAGGCTTCGCACATACTGAACCCAGTATACTATGTTCTAGAGGATCCCGAGCAGATCCTAGACCAAGGGATCCGAACTTTAAAAAGGTATACAGTTTACTTGATGGGTCGCAACTTGTTGATCCGCATTGAGTCCTTGAGTCAGCCCGAAGTATGAGGTCACAAGATTGCATTTTGGGACTGGTTTTTGATACCAAGGCTTTGTACCAGAGTGTTCAGTGGCGTTTGGTGAGAGAATCGCCATAGAAAATTGATACAAAATCACAACAAAATCATAGCAAGGACACTCAAGGACCGGCATTTTTGGAAGCCCGATATGGGCAGGAAAAATAAAGCTAGTCAATCACATGCGGTTCTCAGTCTCTTGCTGGTCGAGACCTTGCAGAAGGAACACTGGCTGGGTAGGGGGTTCGTCGTGGCAGTGGAAGAGGGGGATAGAAAGTACACGTGTACATCACAGCCGAAAGACTCTGATACAAACACTGCCAAACTCCTTCCCTTTTCCTCAACGTCGACAGCATTTTGCTCGCCAAAAGTCTACTATTGGTTTAGTGACACCCGAAGTCTACTGGCAGCTTTAACGAGGGTCAAACTCAGGTAAATTTTACTTTCTTCTGCTTTTCTGATTACCCAAGTTCACGAATATGGCTGCAACCATACGTAGACCTTAACTATTTGCCTTTAATCTGCCCCACCCCAATCCACTGGGTCCGATGTTGAATCTCATACGGGCAACTTGAAGTACGAGCATTACTAAACCTGGTACATTCATCTCGCTGACCTTAGACTGCAGGCATGAAATCCGCTACTTCCAGTTCTCTCGTACATACTATGTAGTATGTGCCCACGGAGTTAAGTGTACCTGCATGATTAGAGTACGTGCGTGGCCCGTAGCCCTTCATACCGTGCATAATCTGGATCTAACTTGATCTAACCTGTACTTATATGGGGACGGTATCCGTCTATGGCATGGCCGAAAGCTATTCCATCAGAGCTAACTGAGTCAAGTCTTCTTGATCCGAACGCCGTGCGCGTTCTCCCTCCTACTAGGCCTGATAGCCCTCCTCCAAATGATCTGAGCATGTGAGGATATTTACGGCCGTTCACTGATATCGATACTTATTGTCAGTCATTTTTCAGAAGTAGACTATCTTGAGGGTATCGCGCATCCCTTTCGTGGTGATTCTCACATGGCGTCTGCAACGTGCATATGGGAGGTGTAAATAGGCGAGTATGTAGAGGCTGAAGATCAGGAACGCACAATAGTGCACTTCTGATCTCTTGCTCTTTATGACTTTCCGCCTGATATTCGTATCACAATGCTGGCGAACCGTTTTAACCAAAGAATCCTGGAAAACGTGTATCACTTGTCACGCGCAACCACATTGCCAAGTGATCTTCCTGAGTTGATTAATTCACTTCCTTGACCTTCGACATGGAACGTGAAAAGTAACAATATATGGCCTTGATGTGTCTGCAAACTCTTCTTGTCCTCTTCTCCCCTTCTCGAGGCCGTCTGCACTTGATACATAGCATACTTCACCTGACGCGAAAGGTCTACGATGTTCCGAGTTGCATTCCAAATCGCTCTAGCGCTCTCTGCTATATCTGGTGCTCTAGGAGCTGCATTACCGAGAAAAAGGTACGTCATTGAGGACTCCTAGTGCCAACCCGCAGTGTTACTTACCATCTGTTATAGAGCCACGATCTGTAATGGACGCGCCGAATTGTGCAGCAGACCTTATGGAAACACGACGTTCCTGGGATCTCATGATTCTGCGTTTTTCAGCGAGAATCCTTTTGCATGTGGGTGGTGATGATTAGTTCTTTTACGCTTTGGTATGATATTAACGTTGATGTAAATGGGAACAGTGGCCAGAGATCAAGAGGTGGATATCCCGAGTCAGCTCAGTTTGGGCGTACGTTTTTTGCAGTCGCAGGCTCACGAGTTCGTCGTTGTGATTTTGATGTCCCTGCTCAAGCTGCTGACGAGGACTGCACTTTACATTGTTCCAGGAAGGACGGCGAATTACATTTCTGTCATACTAGTACGTCTTCTGGCACGATCTGGCGGTCTTTCATCCATGACTAATCCTGTTTTCATTTTTGTATCACAGGTTGCGTATGTAGAGTGAATTTGTTATCATCTCTCCTCATCACTTAACCTTCCGTGCCTGTGTCGCTACCACTAGATACTCTTCGATGGAGGCCTTGTCGTCGATTACCTTTCCCAGGTCAAGACATTCCTAGACGCCAACCCTAACGAGGTCCTTACCCTTCTGTTCACCAACCCCGAAGGACTATCACTCACAGATACGTGGAAGCCTGCCTTTGACAGCTCCGGTACGTCTAGATACAACTTCATTGGCAGGTGTACAAGTCTTACATATAACTCTACAGGCGTGACGCCCTTCACCTACGTCCCTCCTCAGCAACCCATGAAACGCTCAAAATGGCCAACTCTTGGAGAACTCATTGATAGTGGGAGACGTGTTATCGTATTTATGGACGCCGGTGCAGACGGAAGTGTTGATTTTATTCTGCCAGAGTTTCCAATGGTGAGTATTAACTTGGTCGTTCTGCGAGTCTACTTATGCAGAGGTCATATTCTAATTGCTCTGACATGCAGCTATGGGAACCTCCATTCGACTCCACCGACTCCAGCTTCCCCTGTTCTGTTGACCGTATCGAAGGCCCGTTGTCAACCCAAGACCACCTCAGTATGCTCAACCATAATCTCGACATCGATCTATTCGATACGGGAATCCTTATCAGCGACAGGGGACACGCTCCAACGACGAATGGCATAACCTCGTAAGTTATTATGGTGCTTTACATATTGAGAGGGGAGAAACTTTTGACCTGATATATGTAACATGCTACTCAGAATCTTCGCCAACGCGAACGGTTGCGCACCACTCGCCGGAGGACTTGCGCCGAACTTTGTCATGCTTGATTATGCGAATGTAGGGCAGGGTAAGACAGCTGTGGACAGGTTGAATGGGTTTTGAGCTTGGATTGCAAGTGATTTGATTTGGATCGTGAAGAAGGAAGAAGAGTGAAATTGAGTGGGTGTACTTGTGTAGTTTGTTCACGACATTAATGACATGAATATTTACTATGTGGTCCTGAAGTCAGGTTTCTAGAACTTCAAGTAATGAAATGCCTAAGGACTTTACGAGGAACACGTCGCGACCTCTTTTCCCTCTTTGCTTTGTCTACGAAATCCATTCCAAATCCTTTTAGACGCTGGAGTAGGCCGAGGGCTGGCTATCGCTACGCCAGAGCCAAACGCAGTGGATTGAAGTCAAGTGCTAGCTACGGCGTACATGCAAGCTATGAAGTGGTTGTGGGCCAACGCTAACGCGTGGCGAATACGAGGCCTTTCTATTTCCAGCGGAGTACGATCAAGGGTATAATATAGGGTATGAAAATGCATAAGAGCAGCTAGTGATGTGACAGCATATTGAGTCAACAGAAATACACGTCGAGCTCTGTATCACTCGGAAAAGAAATTGGAATCCAGATTGGAATAGGGCCTGATGACCGACCTTGAGAAAAATCGGAGGGAAGAACTCGGGAATGTAAGAACATAGCCACCAGCAGAAAGGGAGTGTAAACAACTCATCCTCGATTTCATTTGGCCTCGTAATACTGCCAATCCTTATTTAAACCCTTACACAACCCCATCTTGTTGTGAACTAAGACTCCATTGTATTTTCGTGCTTGCTAATGAGTTGCAGAGACACCACGCCAAGTCGACCGCCTGCTCAAATAGACAGACCCGTGAGAATTCTACTGAAAACCTTGTTTACCATCCAACAACACGTTTTCTAGGTGCAGAACCCCACGAGAACGGCTCGCGTTGATCTCAGAACCACCCGAGGGCTTCGTAGGGGTGATATGTCTCCCCTCTTTAACCATACATACTCTTGCTACACTAGTGTACACTGTACTCGGTCAAATTCCACTTAAAAAATCGTATTTTTTTTGACCTATATAAACTTATAGAGCGAACTTCAAATCCTACAAATATGATAGTCTCTAAAAAAAATTTTTTTGAAGGTCAAGGACGTCGATTTTTGCAAGTCCGTTGTCGCATTTGGCAGCGCCCGCCAAAATCGCGCTTGTCGTGACATCACAGAACTGGATGGAGGAAGCAGAAGAAAAGCAACAACAAACAAAACGAAAATCACATGGAAGATTACGCGGAATGAAACGGACGGGTAAAATAGGGAACACTTAAACATAGCCACACGCGGAAAGAGAGTGTAAGAAACTCAGCCTCATTTCATTCGGCCTCGTAATAGACTACGCGATCACGTGAAACATAGGGCCTAGACCGCCCCAAAACCCCTACTCCAACGCTCTCCTTACTCCTTTCCATTCCAACCTTGTTCCAACCTCCTCTCCTCTCAATCTCCACGTGGATCATGGCTATACGTTGTTCATGCTTCGAATTCGTGGATTCCTTACGCGACACACAATATGATATGAGGGTATTTTGTAACCAGAAACTTGCCTCAAGTTTGTCGGAAAGATGAAGTACAGTAGGTCCTCCTGTCTCTCGGAATAAGTACTCTCATAGACTCGATCCAGTCACGTCTGCAACGTTTGATGAAAGTCGATCAAACCGCTTGGCGAAGCGACTGGAACAAAATCCGGCACTTTTGTGAGGTCGCGCCCAAATCACGTGCTTGTTTTGACTTAGCCAGATTTCTCGACCATCCCGCAACAACTTGCTCCAAATTTTCGCCTTACGGTACCTACGACCATGTAGAACTATCGTACTGTCTAATACAACGCACTCACCGTTTTCCGTTTCCCAATATTTGCTCCCGTTCTCGTGCAATGACCTCGATCACTTCCGGCTCTCTGTTTCACTTCCTGTACGATGAACCGACCAACGATAGATGAAGAAGCACTTCAACGCGCCAGAGATGTCTTATGCGAGACCTGGGGTATCCCCTCGCTCCGCCAACATCAAGAAAAAGCTGGCCGTAACATCATACAAGGCATAAGTACAATCTATGACGTACCTACAGGCGGCGGGAAAACACTCTCTTTCTGGTATCCCCTTTTCTATCACTCGGAACTTAACCCTCAGTCTCGGAAAGTCGTTCTGGTCATTAGTCCACTCAATGCTCTGATGGATGCGCAGGTGAAGGATTTGTTGGACAAGGGCATACAAGCTGTAGCCTTGAACTCGTCTAGTAAGGCTGAAGAGTTATTTGAGGTGCGTGTTCCTTAAGATATTTTCGCGTATTTGTGCTCATAAGATGCCAGGAAATCACCATGGATCCCAGTTAACCCCCTACACGTCACCTCAAGCACCAGGTTATCCTTACTTCCCCAGAGACCGCCTTAAAGTCTTCATTCCACGAGAAGCTCTTGAAGACTGACGAATTCAAATCTGCATGCGTGTCCGTTGTCGTTGACGAAGCTCATTGCATTGCGGAATGGGGCGGAGACTTTCGTCCTCATTACGATGCTGTAGGGAAGCTCCTTGCTCGTTGTCCGAGTCACGTCCCTGTTCTCATCGCGTCGGCCACTATGCCGCAAGATGTTCGTGAACTGATAGCGGAAAAGCTCGACTTGGGCGAGAATTATGATCTTGTTGCCGTTTCTAATGCAAAACCCAACGTTGGACTCTCCGTTCGTGTCATTCAACACCCTATTCAAACATACGCAGATCTTCTATTTCTTTTTCCGAACGACACTAATCCAGAAGACTTCAAGCAGACCCTCATCTATGTGAATACTCGAAAGGAGGCCGAGGCCATTCAGGATTTTCTCCGTGCCCATTGTCCTCCCACTATGTCCCCGGATACAATTGAATTCTATCATCGAAACATTGGAAATAGGAAGACTGAAGTTGAAGAAAAGCTACGAAGCGGATATCTGAAGATTGTCATTGCTACAGATACACTTGGAATGGTTTGTGATATTATCTGCTTCATGATCTCAGATACTAACTTACTGTCAGGGTATGGACTTCAAGAATGTGCTGCGCGTTGTCCTTTGGTTGGAACCCCGTTCTTTCCTATCATTTGTGCAGAAGGTTGGGCGATGTGCTCGCAGCCCCCATGACATTGGCCAAGCAATTCTTTTCGTCACCAGAGCTTCTATGGCTCGACACGTTTCCGATTTCGACAGAGATGAGGCATCTGATGATGAGAACGGCGAGGATAGAGCTGAGATTGATGAGGAGATCATAGACCGAGCCATGGACCCGGTGGATAGAGAAGCAGTGATTGATGAAGACGAGCCTGAATATAATAGTGGCTCCGACGCAGAACCCGATCCTGATCTGGTAGTCAAGCGCAAGCGCTGCAAAGTCAAATCTGCAAGAGAGGCGCGGGACCTGGCCTATCTCACCTTTATCATTGCTACTAATCGGTGCCGGCATTTACCATGGGATGAATTTTTTGGGAATCATGCCAAAAGTTTGTGTTATTTGATATACTCGCATCATACTCTGATTTAGTCGGTGCTTTCTGCAGTGCCGCTCTTCCCTGAACCTCAGGAACTGGATGTCCCATGCTGCGACAACTGTGCTCCCCGTTACTTTCCCATCGAGCGTATTTCCCTTCGTTTACCATATCCAACCTGGGCTGGGAGATCGTCAAAACCAACTGAGCAGCTACAGACAGAACTTGAAGCCGCTTTGAAACAATGGCGCACCCATGTCATAGTGCAGGATTATCTGGACCAGAGGAATGTTACCAGCCGCCAGATACTCAGTGATGCAACATTGGCAAAGATCGTTGCAAGGCCAGCCGTTGTTGAACGTTTTGGTTCGGATGTCTTTCGCCACATTATTCCATGGCAATGGGCAACTCGGTATGGGAACCAGGTGATTGCAATTGTCAAATGGCACTTGGCGCTTTATCCAGATCCCGAACAACGACGTCGCGAGGAAGCAGCAGAGCGTCAGCATGCATCGATAGCTGAGAAGGATCGGCGAAATCGTCTCGTTGCTCTGTTCCACGAGTGTTACAATGCGGTGCATGACCTAGAGACAGGTGAAGTGGGGGCGAGGGGGCGAGGAAAAGACAAGAAGGAAGTACGCGAACTAAAATGCGAGCCGTTCTTGAGACTTCCGAGCTCAAAGGTGTGTCATTTGTTTGACTTTGAACAACGCTGTTCTTATTAGTATGCTGACTCGGGATTTTGAAGCACTGGCCCGACTACTACAAGATCATCAAGACACCAATATCGATGGCACACATCAATCGCATGATGAAGATGAAGGCTGAAAGTGGATACGCATCACTCTCCCAGTACGTCGATGCCTGGCAGATCATGTTTGCCAACGCGAGGACATTCAATAGGGAAGACTCGGATATCTATCGCACTGCTGATGAGTTGGAAAGCTTTTTCAACAAGAAACTTTCTGAACTAGCACTCAAGTACGAGATTGAACTTCCAGAAGCTTTTATATTGTCTTAGGTACTATACATGTTCTCTAATCATCGGCTAATATAAAATCAGTCATCTCAGACGCAGCGTTGATAAGATCATCCGCAAATTCATATGGCTCTTCAGCATCAACTGCAAGATCCTCCATTGTAGCTTCGTAATCACCAGGATCCTGCTCTTCTCCATTACTACTCTCTCCCAAATTGTCTGGCTCTTCCATCGCCAGTTCAGCTTCATCCCCTGTTGGTAGTCCAAGGTTCTCTACTATGTATTCGGATTTTGTGAACTTCCTGAATGCAGGGGAGGCTGAGTTGATGAGCGATTGAGACCCTTGCTGAACCAAATTTCGGACAGGTAACACAGAATCATTTCCTGGTCGGTTGGGAACAAGTTCCTGTATTCTCTCGGCCTTCAACGCATTGGTGAGTGTTTGAATTTCTTTAGACATATCTGGAATTGTATGCCAGACACCGTAATCGGTGATCTTGAATGCACTCTGGACAGTTCGCATTGCATCACGGAGGGAATAAATGCAAACGGAGATCATCGAAAGCCAGTTCCAGCTTTTGTTACTGCCTCTCGCACTATACACAACCTGTGAGATATAAGTCACTAGTGCAAATTTGTGTAACCTTGGCTCAGAGCACATACCTTCATCCAGAGGTTCTGATGTTCCTGTAGTAAGTCAAGTTCCTTGAAACGATCTGCCTTGCCAGTTAAATTAATGAGCCAGTTGTGCAGGAAAAATTTCCTTTGAAATAATGATCAGTATATCTACAGGCCTGGCTGATGCAAAAACTTTACCTGAGAGTAGGATCAAAGGACTCAAGTCGACCAAGTGTCTCGAAAATCGCACTTGCATATTTGGGCATCGTCTTTGGTGTATGCATCATAATCATCCACTTCCGCATAAGTATAACCACTCACCCAATGTCTCCTGCCTTGAGTGATGTCACAACCATCCAATAGAGAAGTGCATCGTGATTGTAGAGTATGGAGTTTCGAAATACAGTGTCGTCGTGCTCACAATCAAGCTGCTCTTCGTAAGCATCACTGGTGAACAGGTTGTCAAAGACTAATTGCACCACACAATCAAACTCCTCCTTTGTTGCCTCCTTGGCCCACTCGAGAAAGTCTTCCCGTCCGCAAAAGATCCGGAATCCATCAATGATGTGTGCAGGGAGCGAGATACTGATAAGTTCGTGGGAAGGTTTCCATGGTGCTGCCTTCTTACTCTTCCATCCTGCTATCATCGGCTTTCTTTTCAGAAGCTGGGTATGTTCGTACCATAACCCGCCAGGCCATTTGGAGTTCGGCTTTCCCCAGTGCTCATTGATAACCATTCTACATATCGCCATCTTGAAATGAAACAATCCAAATCTCCGAACGACGGCTTGCAGTCCATCGAGTACTTGAGTGTTATTACGACGTGATGATTCAAGCTCAAGATCAATAGTTAGTTTTGGATAGATCAGTGCTTGACGCCGAAAACTTACTCACCTTGTCAATTAGACTATCTGTCAGTAGATCACCATCAATGAATAAAAGTCCGTGTTTCTTGAGATCCTCTTCAGAGATCTTCAGGCATTGAAGGATCTCCGAGTACACCTGACTAGTCCCATCCAAGCTGGATTCGTCAATGTACATTGCCGGCAATGGATGTTGCTCAGTAATGTGGGGTTCAATCTGATCAACTGATGGGCAGGACTCGAGTTGTCTGGATAGATGAGAGAATTCGGGGAGGTGAGTTATGGCCAAACTTTTCAGTTGCCACAGCAGACACTTGTCGAGGATAACTGCATCTGATGGTGATAAGTTGAACAGGGACTCGGGGTTGTCAATCAGCAATTTTTCTGAGTTGCGAGGAGGCTTTAGATCGAGAGGTAGAATGCCGTATGGTGTCCGTGGTGATTTTGTGATTGGATTCCACGAGAGGACAAGTGTGGATGTTGTACTGCTGTCGAAGTGAGCTTTCGAGTCAAGCCGCTGCTCTCCAATATGAAATGCGATGTTGAGATTATCCCAGAGGAGTGAGAACATAAATTCTTGGACGAGTTCGCGAATTTCGTCCAAGTTCTCTTTGGACAAGGAATGGACATGATCAACAATTGTGTTGTATGACATCGTAAAACCTGCGTGAGCGAGGACCTCCATCTCACGCTTTGAGGCTCCAGATCCCAGGAGAAAAAGGCCAATCACAATCTGAAATTTGTTTGCCTTCTGTGAGCGAAGAAGGCTGAACATAGCACAGACTGTCACAAAAACCTGTTCCAATCACGCTCGGTGTGAGAAATGTGGCAAAATCAAAAAGGTATGCCGTAAACTCACCAGCTCCTTGTCTCTTCTTGTCTCGCTACCACTATTTGTAGCACTCGTCATCACTGACCACAGTATCGGAGCCATAGCCTGAATTTCTGTCTTGAATGTCTCCAACGAAAATTCATCGACGATCTCAGCCATTCGCATTCCAGACTGGCGAGTCAAATACTTCTGGATTGCTCGGCCCTCCTTTTCAATCCTCTCAGCCATATAATCGTCCACAAATCCGCGATAAGCATCCTCATGCCGATCAGCAATCTTTCCCATCCACTTTGCGCCATCAGATCGTATTAAACGAGTGATATTCGCAGTCGTCTGGCTATCGCTGCCTGGCTCCAAGAGCGAATTGAAGAAGTCCTTGGCACTTTGAAATCCATGTCCACCTTCGTCTTCAGGCTTTGCAAGATTTCGAAAAATCCCATGAGCTTTGTCAACCATTTTCAATTTCTCTCTGCCCAAATTCTGTTCAAGCTCCTGTTTCCTCTCTAGCCTTCGGGATAGCTCTACGGCTTCTTGCGCAGCTTTCTCTCTCAACATCCTTTCCTTGTATTCATCTGTCTGCCGATATTTCATAATACCTCGTCTATTTCGGACATGTCTCGAGGTGTGTGGTCTGCCTGTTAGGGGCCGATTGGGACTGGACAGTACGGATGGGCTTGGACTAGATGCCGGTGATTGCACCGGACTCTCGGAAGGGTATTGGATTGGATTGGAAAAGACGAAGGAAGATGTATGTGGATCCGCAATTGAATCAGACTGGGGAAACACGCGAGTGGGACTGGGACTGGGCTTTGATGGGGATAGAATCAAATTCCCATTCGGTGGTGGAAAGAGACGTCTTTTATTAGGAGTTTTCGGAGGTGGAGGGGGCAGTGGCAGTGAAGATGATTGAGGCGGGGATGACCATGGTAATGGGGATAGATGGGGAATAGGGATTTCAGAATCCTTTGGTGATTCGGGAGTTTGGCTTCTTCTCTTTTTAGATGGACCAGCCTGCCGGTCAACATCATCTTCTCGACGCCTCCGCCGAGCCCTCCATGGGCCTGATGGAGTTTCCGCAGGCTGGGAGCTTGACGCTGTTTCGGATCCCACCTGTTGGGAAAGTCGCGTACTACGCCTTCTAGCACTACTCTGTGCAGATCCAGGGGGTTTGAAGGCCTTCTCGTCGTCTTTCTTGCGCTTTCCTTTGTACATTTCGTGACGTGAAGGGACAGCAGCAGGATAAAGTGAGACAAGCCCCTATATTAGTATCTAGTCCGTAACTTTACATCACGCGCGTATTTTGAAATTCGGAAAACGGTAATGTCCTTCGTTTTACTTCCTGCACGTCCTAGGTACTACTCAAGAACTCAAAGCTCGAAAAATGGAGCAAGTTTTTTTCGGGATGAGGAGAATTTTGTTGAAGTCAAAACAAGCACGTGATTTTTCCGCGACCTCACAAAAGTGTGGGATTTCCCTCCAGTCGCTACGCTGACACTTTTGATCGACCGTCATCAAAGTGTACACAGTGAGAGTGGTTCGAGTCTAGTACTCTCAAGTACATTGAACGCCAAACCAGTGCCATTGACTAAGGACTTTTACTACTCAAACAAAGGTTCGACCTTGGTTCGACCCTTGCCGCTAGCGGCCATACTCCGCCGCCACTATAATCATCCCGATTTTACAGGGTGTACAACTTGCAGTCGTATCAGCGGGCGCAGGATCGGGCGGGCGCGGGGACGGGTTAAAAAAATGAATCCCCGTGGGTCTCCCGTGTTGTTTACAATGTTTACAAAATGATACTATTTTGACACTAGAAGTGAGCTACGCCCCGTTACGAGGCCCTTTAAAAGGACTCGTTCTTTGCGAAAGTTTTTATTCGACATTTATTAGTTCACTTAGTGTTAGTATACATTCATGTTCGCCTAAAAATAGACTAAGGACCAAAGTATGTCGACCCCTGCCGTCCATATTACATTCTACACGTCGTGAACTGACGTCAATTTGTATGGGAGCAAACATCTTCATTGAAATAATTTTGCCAGAGTTCGCGACGTGTAGAATATATGGAACGAGAACACTGAAAAGCGACAATATATGACCCTGATGTCTCATCTTGTCCTCTTCCTTCCCCTTCTCAAGGGCGTCTGCACTTCGTACATAGTATACTTCGCCTGACGTGCAACTGTCTACGATGTTTCGAGTTGCATTCCACATCGCTCTAGCGCTCTCTGCTATATCTGGTTCTCTTGGAGCTGCATCACATAGAAAAAGGTACTTCACTGAGGCTCCCAGTCACCCGCACAGTGTTACTTACCATCTGTTATAGTGCCAAGGTCTGTAATGGACGCGCCGAATTGTGCAGCAGGCCGTATGGAAACACGACCTTCCTGGGATCTCATTATTCTTGGTTTGTCAGCAATGATCCTTTTGCAAGTGGGTGGTGATGATAGTATTGGCATGATGGTAACGTTGATGTAAATGGGAACAGCGGCCAGATCTCAAGAGGTGGATATCCCCAGTCAGCTCGATTTGGGTGTACGTGTTTTGCAGTCGCAGGGTCTCGAGTTCGTTGTTGTGATTTTGATATCTCTGCTCAAGCTGCTGACGAGGACTACACTTACTTTGTTCCAGGAAGGACGGCGAGCTACATTTTTGTCATAGTAGTACGTCTTCCACGATCTGGCGACCTTTCATCCATGACTGATGCTATTTCATTTTCGTACCACAGGTTGCGTATGTAGAGTGAATTTATTACCATCTCCCATCACTAAACCTTTCGTGCATGTGTCGCTTCGTAATCTACTAGATACTCTTCGATGGAGGCCTTGTCGGCGCCGACTACCTTTCCCAGGTCAAGACATTCTTAGACGCCAACCCTAACGAGGTCCTCACCCTTCTGTTCATCAACCGCGTCGAGGGACCATCACTCACAGATCTGTGGAAGCCTGCCTTTGACAACTCCGGTGAGTATACATGCAATCCTCATTCACAAATGTACACATAAAAGTGGATGCATGCCTTCCTACTTACAGGTTTGACTCCCTTCATCTACGTCCCTCCTCACCAACCCATGAAACGCTCTGAATGGCCAACTCTTGGAGAACTCATTGATAGTGGAAAACGTGTCATCGTATTCATGGACACCGGTGCAGATGGAAGCGTTGATTTTATTCTGCCAGAGTTGCCAATGGTGAGTATAACCTCGTCGTTCTCCGAGTCTATGCAGAGGTCATATTCTAACTGCTCTGACATGCAGCTATGGGAACCTCCAACCGACCCTACCGACCCCAGCTTCCCCTGTTCTGTTCACAGTATCGATGGTCCGTTGTCGACTGAAGACCACCTCAGCATGCTCAACCATAATCTCGACATCAACCTATTTAATGCGATCCTTATGGGCGACAGGGAAAACGCTTCAACAACAAATGGCATAACTTCGTAAGTTATTCTGGTGCTTTACATATTGAGAAGAGAGATTTTTGACTTGATATATGCTACTTAGAATCCTTGCCGACGCGAACGGTTGCGCACCACTCGCTGGAGGAGTTGCGCCAAACTTTGTGATGCTTGATTGGGTGAATGTAGGGCAGGGCAAAGCGGCCGTGGACAGGTTGAATGGGTATTGAACTTAGATTGCAAGTGATTTGAACGGTGAAGAAGCAACAGTGAAAGCTTGAGCTATTTGGGTATTGAGTGGGTGCACGTATGTAGTTTGTTCACGACATCATCTATCTATCTATCTATAATGACATGAATATTTGCTAGTATGTGGTCCTGAAGTCAGGTTTCTAGCACTTCAAGTGATGGAATGCACAAGGACTTTCACGAGGAACGCGTCGTGACCTCCTTTCTTTCTTGTGTTTGTCTACGAAATCCATTCCAAGTCTTTTTAGACGCTCTCCTTAGTCTTTTTCATTCCGACTTCCTCTTCTCTCAATCTCGACGTAGACTATGGCTGAAGCAAAGTAAGTACGTTGTTCGTGGCTTCTCTTCACCGCCATTTTCTGACTCCTTGCGCGACACACAGTGCCAAAAACCATCTACCTGCACTCTTGAAGACGCCCTACAACTCCTTCGTTGCTCCTAAACCCATTCCTCTCCAGAAAAGAGCATGATGTGAGGGTTACGATTACTATTTATTTTAACCTGAAATTTGCCTCAAGTTTGTTGGAAAGATGAAGTACAGTAGGTCCTCTTGAGTACTGCTTAAAATAGTCTGAATATTGCCAATTTTACTTTATTGGTATTTTAGGCTCTCGTGTAGCAATCATCTGAATTGGATGCTGTTGGCTTGCTGTTGCCAACAATTGCCACCTGGGCAACGATGGCGATGTTTAATTTGGACGTTTTTACCAAACAATTTTGGAAAAACGTGGGTCACTCGCAACCGCATTGGCAGTGATCTTCTTGACCTTCGACCACATGGAACGTGAATAGCGACGATATAAAGCCCTGATAGTGTCTCCAAGCTCTTATTGCCCTCGCCCTCCCTTCTCGAGGCCGTCTCCACTGGGTTTATAGCGTCCTTCGCTGACGTGCAACAGTCTACAATGTTCGTTGCTTTCCAAGCCGCTTTAGCGCTCTCTGCTATCTCTGGTGCCCTTGGAGCTGCGTTACCAAGCAAAAGGTACTTCACTGAGGACTCCCAGTGACCTGCATGTTACTTATCACCTGTTTTCAGAGCCACGGTTTGTAATGGACACGCCCAATTATGTGCCAAGCCGTATGGAAACACGACCTTCCTGGGATCTCATGATTCTGCGTTTTTCAGCGAGAATCCTCTTGCACGTGCGTGGTGATGACGTTTTCCCTTCCTTGGCATGATATTCATGGGAATTGGAACAGTGGCCAGAGATCAAGAGGTGGATATCCCGAGTCAGCTCAACTTGGGAGTACGATTTTTACAGTCTCAAGCCCACGAGTGTGTTGTTGTTGCGATTTGGATGTCTCTGTTTAAGGTGCTGATGGAGACTGCACTTACAGGAATGACGGGGAGCTACATTTCTGTCATACCAGTACGTCTTCCACGATCTGGCGGCCTTTTGATACGAATGACTGATTCTATTTTTGTTTTCTTCCACCTGTGTACCACAGGTTGCGTATGTAGAATAAATTTATCACCATCTCATCACTGAACCTTTCATACCTGTGTCGCGTCGCAATTTACTAGGACCTGTTCGATGGAGGCCTTGTCGTCGACTATCTTTCCCAGGTTAAGACGTTCCTGGATGCCAACCCTAATGAAGTCCTTACCCTTCTTTTCACCAATCCCGAGGGACTGTCGCTCACAGATATGTGGAAGCCTGCTTTTGACAACTCCGGTGCGTATACCTGCAACCTTCATTGACAATTATACTCATAAAATTGATGCCCTTCCTACTTACAGGTGTCACTCCCTTCACCTATGTTCCTCCTCACCAACCCATGAAACGTTTCGAATGGCCGACTCTCGGAGAACTCATTGATAGTGGAAAACGTGTCATCGTATTCATGGACGCCGGTGCAGATGGAAGCGTTGATTTTATTCTGCCAGAGTTTACGATGGCGAGTGTTAACTTTGTCGTTCCCCGAGTCTATGCAGAAGTCATATTCTAATTGCTCTGATATGCAGCTATGGGAGCCTCCATTCGACTCTACTGACCCCAGCTTCCCATGTTCCGTTGACCGTATCCAAGGCCCGTTGTCGACTGAAGACCACCTCAGCATGCTCAACCATAATCTCGACATCAACCTATTTGATACGGGAGTCCTTATTAGCGACCCGGGAGACGCTCCAACCACGAATAGCGTGGCTTCGTAAGTTATTCTGGTGCTTTAGATATTGAGCAGAGAAATTTTGACCTTTACACCGCTACATGCACATATGCTAGAATCCTCGCCGACGCGTTCGGTTGCCAATCACTAGCCGGAGGAGTTGCACCGAACTTTGTCATGCTTGATTATGTGAATTTAGGGCAGGGTATGGCGGCTGTTGATATGTTGAACGGGATTTGAGCTTGGATTGCAATGTGGATCTCGACGAAGTGAACAAGAGCATTCTTTTTGTATGGAGTGGGTGTATGTATGTAGTTGCTTGAGGACATTAATGACGTGAATCTTTCCTACATATGTGGTCTTGATTTCAGGTAAATGTCTAGTACTTCACGTGGTGAAATGCCCAAGGACTTTATAATACGAGGAACGCATCGCGACTTGCGACGCGTCAGTCACATGTTTCACACGTGTGATATCCGAGTCTTAGGGTTAGGGTAGGGTTAACCCTAAGTGGATGTAAAAGAAATAAAGGATTGATAAAGGAATAGACCAATTGAAGAAAGAGAGAGATAGAGATAGAGAACGTTAAGTAGAAAGGTAAGACAAAATGATAGGCATATGTGACAAGGTGAAGAGAGTAATGAATCGAAGAGGAAACGGGCAATGATATATAGTACGCCTATGCGCCATTTCACTCATAAGATCGAGCCTATTTGCAACCAATCCAGGAAGAGGACGCACCTCAAATAATTAATCCACTTTACCCAATCCACCTCCATATCCCTCACCTCCTTACTGCTAGCACACTTCTTTCACCTCTCTACCAACACCCTCCCCTTCTCGAACATAACCACCTCATAATCCTTCAACGCCTGCACACTCATTCCGTGGTTCCACAGGACAGGTTTTCAAGCGTATAAAGAGGAAGAGGGAACGATAACAAGGGCTCGGTGGATTGATTTGTTGGATTGACGGACGGCGTAGAATGCAGAAAGGGCCCAGTGTATATATACGTAGGTCTTCGACAGGGGCTGTTTCCAGTTGTCCAGGAAAATAGAAACTGGCGATTTGCGCTGGCCAAAGATTTCACAGAGGGCATGTTTTAGCGGTTCTTGATAACTTTTGAGGTCTGCTAAGGGAGGGAAAACGCGTCTGAAGCTTGTCCTGTTGGTTGATGGGCCTGGGTGTTTCACGTCGACGAGCTTGAGAGCTTGAGCGAAGGCAGAAGTGCTTTGGAAGCTTGAGCGGCAGTAAGTGAGGTGTGAAGGCTGCTTGGCATCGACGCGGCTGTCGACGTCAACGGTCCGATTGGTTGAAGTTGGACCTGGTCCAGACTGAGTCGAGAAGAGATTGGTAACACGCTGAAAAGGGACAAATTTCCGCTCGACGGATATGTGACCGGATATGTGTACGAAAATGAGATATATTGGGAAAGTAGATATAAATACAAAAAGATGATGTATCCGTAGACTAGATATCTGAACAGAAAGCCAATATATCTGGAAGTCTTTTGGTACATTTGATTGGTGCACAGACACATGGCATATCGAATGTATGGAAAAAAGTACAAAAAGACCTCATATCGAGGCTCCGGACATGGTCACGGACATGGGTCCGAAAAGACAATAAATCCGGCTTCCAGATATGGGTCCCAATAGTTCATATGTCCGTTGAACGGATAGGCCAGAATCCACCTATCCGTTCAACGGACATATGAACTATTGGGACTCATATCTGGAAGCCGGATTTATTGTCTTTTCGGACCCATGTCCGTGACCATGTCCGGAGCCTCGATATGAGGTCTTTTTGTACTTTTTTCCATACATTCGATATGCCATGTGTCTGTGCACCAATCAAATGTACCAAAAGACTTCCAGATATATTGGCTTTCTGTTCAGATATCTAGTCTACGGATACATCATCTTTTTGTATTTATATCTACTTTCCCAATATATCTCATTTTCGTACACATATCCGGTCACATATCCATCGAGCGGAAATTTGTCCCTTTTCGGCGTGTAATGAAATTAATGGAAAGGGGTGGGAGACTGAACCCTTGGGAAATTTTTCGAAGTTATTTTAAAGGGCCTCGTAACTTTCAAGCTTTCCCAGCCCGGTAATACACTCCTCCTCCTCCTCCGCACTGGCATACTGTATCAGTGTATGAGACAACAACCTTCTCTCCGAAATCCTAGGTACTAACACAGTTTTCAGTCGGATAACTTCTATGGACGTACGCGCGCGTGTGTCACCTTGCGTGAGTCTTCGCTAGCTTCACTTACTAACCACTTTCCCCGATTTCCTTTCTAGTCTTGAGGATCATTGACATTACATTCTCAAGAGAAATCGATGAAGTCACTTCTGTATAAATAGGAGCACATTCTGGGCATAGTTTTCCCAGTCTTCTCTCAGACATCTACCACCATCATCATGCCTTCCGACCGTCAACACCCATTCGAACCTCACCCCAAACCGCCCACCTCTCTGGGAGTCCTACGCGTTCTCTCCAGCCGTGCAGGCGTTCGCGTGTCTCCACTTGTCCTTGGAGCTATGAGCATCGGAGACAAGTAGAACAGCTTTATGGGCTCAATGTCCAAGGAGGATAGCTTCAAGCTCATGGACGTGTATTTCGAGAAGGGGAGCAATTTCATTGATACATCTAATAACTAGTAAGGCGGTTTTGGCGTTTGGGATATGCATGTGTACCGACGACTTCACCTCGCTCGCCATGTTTGTATATAGCCAGGATGAGACGTCAGAGGAGTTCATCGGTGAATGGATGGAGGCGAGGAACAACCGTGAGCAGATTGTTTTGGCTACCAAGGTGAGTCTTGAATCTAGATCAAGCGCTCATATGTCTATTTCGTAGTATACCACCTGCTACAAAGTCGTCGATCCCAACATCAAGCAAACCGCTAACTACGTCGGAAACAGTACGAAATCCATGCATATTTCCTTAAAGCACAGTTTGAGCAAGCTCAAGACCGATTACATCGATATTCTTTACGTCCACTGGTGGGACTTTGACACCTCCATTGAGGAGATCATGGACAGCTTGCATAACCTGGTGGTCTAGGGAAAGGTCTTGTACTTGGTGAGTGCCAACAGCGTTCTTGACTTTGTATGCTGTCCACTAACGTCATCCTAGGGCGTTTCCGATACACCTGCTTGGGTTGTCTCTCAAGCCAATCAATACGCCAGGGCCTACGGCAAGACTCCTTTCGCCATCTACCAAGGCAAATGGGGTATCACTGACCGTTCATTCGAGCGGGATATCACTCGCCGTTGCCGATGAAGGTCCCTCTCGTCATTTGTTCCTTCCTGTCGTGTTACTTCCCACATGTTGCTTTATGCAACTTTGCTTCTATTGATGAAATGTTCATCGTAGATTGTAGTGCCATTGTGTCATTATATAACTTTCTTCATGCCGAGATGCTTTGCTCATATGTTTTCCTGCTTTCCTTATGCCAGGATGCCAGTCTCATGCGTTGTTATGCGTTGCCACTATTGCGTATCTGACAAATCCTACAGTGGGATTTTCGGGTTGCTCAGGCCATCGACTGGCACCGGATGCTATGAGGTGATAGGGTTCAAGTTTACGATCATGCTCAGTTTCAACAAGCTTGCCACTTTCAGCACCATGCTCGTGCCTCTTCTGCAGCATTCACCACTCCCGTCAACGTCAAGGAACGAGCGGCGTTGGATGTCTTTGTGCCCCCCATCACACGGTCCCCCGTTGAAGGAGACGTTTGGGTCATTGGGCAGCAGAGAAACGGCACTTGGTGGATGCCACTACGGGTATTTCATCGATGGTATTTTAAGGCTAGAATGTTGTTCGGGATACTTCCAACGCTTCAACCAAATCACCCACGCCGTTGGGCAGATCGTACTTCGCAAAGGAGGAGAGAGTACCAACAGTAAGCTTTTACTATCTTCACTTGGAAACTCGTCGCTATCACATCAATGACCTACAGTTCTCCTTCATCGGTTCAATTGAGGTCACCGTTCCAGAAGTTGTTGATGGTGATGATCACGCTCGTCTGTGGGTTTGATCGGGTTTTCTATACGTCTGACTGTACCGCAATCGAGAGTGAGTTGCCCTCGCTTAACAGTGATCACCGTCCATCAACCGTCGGTTACTGGCACACCGATGTATTGGATCCGTATTTCAATTCGGGTTTTCGGACAGCCTATGCAACGACTGCGTATGAGTTTTGGGTATGCTGTACTTGGGTAGATGGCTATTGTAAGTACACGTAGAAAACTCATGTACAGTAGTTATAAACTCAAGTTCAGACAGTCTCCACGGATCCTTGTCACCCACCTTGCACATCTTTGCCCGCGTTATAGTATTAATTTGTTGTCAACTCTCACAAAATTCTCAGCTTGCGTTTGTCTTCGATCCTTCTGGTTTCTTGCTTCCTGCAGCAGTATCACTCTGCTCTCTTATATCTGTTAATGCTGGTTGAAAATCTCATTTATTGTTTCTCATGACATCTTTCTTCTTCACTGAAGACACCCCGTGAGGGGCCTCTGGGTGTCCGCTTTTTAATCCTTTCTATGTAAACTTTCAGCTTTGAAGACACTCCATGCAAAGACTTCTGGGCTGTCTTTCACTTCCATTCTGCCCCCAACCAGCCAAATTCAGACCGGCATTGTTTATTCTATCATTCACATCTGTATTTTTCCATAGTTCAACCTCTCTCTCTTCAATTCTCACTCGACTTTTAAACATCCTATTTTACCTCCATAGCCTATCATATCTCATTCAAATTTCACGTACCTCCGGATGTCCGCTATCTATTTCTTTCTATGTAAAGGTTTGGCTTCTAAGGTGCTCCGTGTGAGGACTTTCAGAAGAACATTCACATTCGTCTTTGCAAGGAGTGTCGTTTCGGAGAACTGTTGCAATGGTTGAAATTTAAATCAACGAGATGAGCAACGTTGAAGAAATTACGACCGGAGAGAAACTTTATGACTGAGATTTTGTGGTACATCCTCATCCAGTGCACCCACTCGGCTCCAAAAGACAAGCTCAAGGAAATTACCCAAACAATCGAAGTTGACGCAAAACCTTATCAACCTGCACCATATTATCCTTCGGATGCTCATACGCACTTTTTTTAGGGTTCCGAAGACGTTACAGACCGGGTGGATCTAGGATAGAAGGAGAAAAGTCGGAAAGGAGTGGTAATGTGCGAGTATCAGAGTCTATTGACTGAAGAACGATAGGGCTTTGTAGTAGGGGTGAATTTGAGGAAGAATTGTCGATTTGAGTGGTAGTAGAAGCCACCAGATAAAGTTGCTTGCAGGTCAGAAGCTCGGGATATGATTCTCCATTAGATTCAGGAGTCATTTGGGCAGATATTGGGGAGGGATAAGGATGGTAGCGATAGATACTCGCTGTTGGAGGTAGTGCAGGTATGAGAGGATTTGCATCGGCACCTGCGCATGCGTTGTTGGTGGTGCCACCATGTTTGCCTATAATTTTGATCCCTAAAACAACGGCTAACGCGCTAACGAAAGGAGTTTGTTTAGATAAAAAAAATAGCAGTGTCATAGCAAGGTACATACATACAGGATGAAGAAGTTCCTACCTTACTTCTTGACCCTCAACACCAGACGCGACGACGGAGTCACAGTACAGTTGTAAATATTGTGAGATTAAATAAATTAAATACTACTCCGAATCGCCGTATGCGCCCGGTGCCGGAGCTATTCCGATCGCTTAAGGGGGCAACTCACTCTCGATTGCGGTACCTCGATTGCGGTATGACTGTATCTTGATGAACTGATATTTATGTATCTGCTACAGCGTTCGGAGACTCTGGTAACTTCAGCCCTGACTTCACCATCACTCACTCGGCTTGAAAGACTCCAGCATGACATTGG
This sequence comes from Tetrapyrgos nigripes, assembly GCA_013368315.1. Lineage (NCBI taxonomy): Eukaryota > Fungi > Basidiomycota > Agaricomycetes > Agaricales > Campanellaceae > Tetrapyrgos > Tetrapyrgos nigripes. The sequence goes on along the minus strand of JAACJM010000183.1, from coordinate 33,237 downwards.
GTGGTAGTCATTCTTGGGGATGAGCAAACTTACGGACGAATTTAGTAACACTGTTCAAATGTGAAATGATGTCCATGCGATCTTTTTATTCAAGGCAACGGCTTAGAAAAAGAAAATATATTACGCTACTTACTACCGAAAATAATAACTTCCAATTAAAAGATCAGTCCCCAAATATGGAAAGCAGGAAGGGCCCGCTCATAAGCGCGCCACAATTGATTGCCGAGCATTCAGACCCCGGAGACTCTGGATCGTGTGAATATTACCATATGTACCTTTTTTATTTAAAACTTCTATTTAAAAAAACTGATGTACGACTCCTATTTATAATTTAAGAACTCCGCTGCACTCAAGCAGCATTCATCTGTTGTGGCGGAACCAGGTAGTCCAAGGGAGGACTAAAAGAGGCATTGAGAGGACGAAGGGGTAGAAAGAGAATCTATATTGGTCCACAGGGACAATAGAGTACCAGTAGAGAGATTCTTGAGTAGTAGATACGTAGTAATAGTAGTAATATGCACCTAATAGAACAAGTATGAGATGTTCTATACTTAGCGGGGAGGAAAAGAAAGAGAAAGAGAAGAAGACCGTAGCTATATATTTGCTTCTGTTATATAATGAAACTATTTATTTCAGTTCGCTTCTCCTCTCTGTTTACGAGAGAAGTAAGAGGTGATCTGAGTCAAAGTACCCTTTGAGGAAGAAGTCTTTGAAGTGAAAGTGGTAGTTTTTGAAGTGGAAGTGGAATTGGTAGTGGTAGTCTTTGACTTGTAAGTGGAAGGTCTCCAGATGTGAAGGAAAGGCATCAAAGTATACAAAAGTTGAGCGTAAGTTTGAGCAAAATGTCTGCCAGTGAGTCACATGACTTCCACATGGCCAGTTTCTGGCTGAACACATTTTTGACTTTTTTTTTGGTTCTCTGTGCTCATTTCATGTACAGGAAAAATACACACCAAATTTAGGACTCTTCTATATATCCATTAGACCATTTTTACATACTTTCAGCTGCCATACTAGCACCATACTGGCACGAGTACCTGTTCTCAATTGTTCTCAACTCTTCAAGAGCCACACTGCGGGCATAATACCTTCTTCTCACTGCGTAAATTGATAGTAAATCATTAGTAAATTGTGAACAGCCAATCAGATTCCAGGAAACCAATTTCCTATCGATTTCCTAAGCTGACTAATCAATTTACTAAGTCAGTAAATCGTATTATGCCCGCAGTGCCACTAAATGAATCTCAATAGGTCCTTCTCTACATATTGACATACATATTCATTGTTCAAACAGAGAGGAGAGGATGGGAAAGGACAATGTGAATGTGCTGTTTGAGGGTTGTGATTGCTAATTTAGGAGATAATTTCCCATCCCTTACTCATGTAGAGATTTGGTCCTGCTGGAGGAATCTCTTTGGAATTAGTATAGTCACACTGAAGCATATCCAAGAAGTCTAGATAAATTATACAGAACTGTCCAGATGTGGAGGAAAAGGTATCAAAGTATGTAGAGTCGAACATAAGTTGGAGCAAAATGCCTGCCAGGTAGTCATGTGACTTCCACATGCCAGTTTCTCCTGTGGCTGAACGCATTTTTACCCTTTTCAGCCTTTCTATGTACATTTTATGTACAATTTGACATACATATGCACTTCTACATTCATGCCACTATAATACTTGTTGAGGACTACTTTGGGAACACATCTAAACCCATCCATTGACAATAATCATTACAGTCATGCTCAAGAGGAAATTTTTTGAAGCATTCATCAATATTGCCATCACCAAAGAGTTGATCTCAATTGAGCTGCTGCTGCATCATCACCATCAACTTCTGGTCCATAAATGATAGACAAAAGTGTTCTGTAATCCATTAGGGACCAAAAAATCAATGAATACAAATATGGGACTCACGGAGATGTCATAATTTGAGGATCACTAATGTCATGATCACCTCCCTAAACTCCCTATATATCTAACTAGTCAGTGATCATTCCCGCTAGTTTCATAGTTCTTACTTGTATTGTTTCCATATTGATCGTATTCATTCGTTAGGTACTTATACATTGTATTTAGCTACTTGTTCTGTAGCAGAATCAACTCCATAGTTTCCCCCTAAGGTGCTAGGCCTTGTTCGAGCCTCTTCCTGTACTCTCGTGGCCCGGTCCCTTACAACTAAGAATACCACCAAAGCTTTGATAGTCAGAGACATAAGCATATTGATGAGTCTTAATATACTGGATATGCTGTAAGGTTGACAGAAAGAGTGTGGTCTGATACTCTGGATGAGAAGAAGAAATATTTGGGGTAGGACTGCCATTATGAATGTACTTGATGAAATCCCCACCATCAGAGATGGGAATATGTTCTTCTAGAAGATAGGTCTTCTGAGGAGCATCTGAGCCAGACCCTGCCTTGAAGTGTTGGGCTGCATTTGAGAGTGCAACAAAGACTCCAGCCTCCACAAAGCGCAGACTAGGAATGGGAAGGTCAGGTGGAGGTCCTTTTCAAATCAAACAGTAAGTGAATTAGATGGTAAGGGACTGTCTGAATGAATGCTTACCTTTGTTCTGTATTTGTCTATCAATATAGCCAAGGGCAAATGTGGTCAAAGCAACAGCATAATGATGCAAATTGGCTTCAATGATGATTTTGTCAAATTCAAGAGAACCTTGAAATCGAGACCGCTTATTGCTAGTTCTGGGTATCATGCAATCAGGATCAATATCAGGTAGGAAAGAAAACAACTCATGGATTTTGATTGCACTTCCACTGATACAACTCCTTCGCTGAGGCAGAAGTAAGCTGTCATGAATCGCCTCCCGTCTCTTCGATTCCCTCTTCATTTTCTTCTACTACCTATTCACTTCTATTCACTGTTCTATCATCTTCCATAAACCCATAAAACACTAATTACTTCTCATCATCGTCCATCCCGATCTATGACTCACTTCTCCGCTTCCTTTATCTCCATGGACATTCTCACACATATATTTCTTTACTTGACTCACATTCTTATCTCCTCCGATCCCTAGGCTCCATGGACATTCTCACATATTCATTCCTCTCCTATATATATCTTAGATCTCGTAGCTAGATTCCTTAGTCTGTTCACTTCGTCTCCACTCCGCTCTTAGTACAGTGCAGTGTCGAGCATAGTCAGCTACTCAATCCCTTCTCGTCTCTATCATTTTCCCTCCATCTCTTCTCATTGTAACTCGTTGAATCTATCTTGTTCATCGTGTGACTTGGGTGGTTTTGCTAAGTGACAACGTTCTTGACATAAGACAGGCCGGATGACAAGTCTTGAAGCCACCATGACCAATCTCATTGTCAAAGGAGAGGTCAACTGTTAAAGTGGCGGAATGTGTTCAGATGAGGAGTCTAGTGATTATTAGTCCTGTATCCTGTAGTTACGAGGCTGAAGAATGAGGCTGAGTTCTTTACACCCATTTTCTGCTTGTGGCTATATGAATTGTTCCCCGATTTTTCCCTGGTCTTCGCCTTGGCCCTTGACTACTACATCAAATCAAACTCTTTATAAACGACGGTGCCATTTCAATCTTAATTGTCACCAACCTCTCCCCTTTTTGCTTGTTTTCTGTCCTCTATGACTCAAACTATCATCTCGGATGCTACTCATGGAGCTTTCTAAGCGGGCTACCCATCAAATGGCTCTCGTTTGCGCCTACTTACGTTACTATCTTCCCTTCCACTATTAACAGAGGAAATTCCAGCAGGAAGTATGTGCTCAGTCAGGTATACAGTTGGATATTACATTGGTAGTGGTGAAGCTACACTGGCTTTGAATCTCAAGTTTTTTAATTCTGTTATCTGACCCAGTTAAAAAGACAAAATAGTTTTCTACATGTACCAGTATTTATTGGGGGAAGATAAAGAACTTCAATAACAAAATGTGTACTTTATGTTTTTAGCTACCTATGGCCTCTACTCGCCACGCTGCGGTGCTGGCCCACACCCCTTTCATAGCCGCATCCGTCAATTTCTGAACTGACCTTCTGAGTTGCGATGTTTCTGCGCGATTTTCGGGATTAGACCAGGGGTAGGATGTAGATTTACTATTCTACATGTTCAGGGGAGTTATTCTGGGGAAAATGAGTCCAAAGGCTCTTAAAGTCTGTTACAGTGCGGTACGGCAATTGCCGAAAATTTTCCCGCGGGTCCTTCTGAGCGGTTTTGGGCCGCCGTCTGAGGATAAAAATGGGTTTCGAGTACTTTGTCAGCTGGCATAGGTGCCATAAATGAAGAATAGAGAACAAAAAATCATGCAGAGGAACAAAAGAATGTAAAAGACGTGTAAGTACCTGATTTCCTTTTTTGGAGTTTATGTGTAATAAGCCGCTGACGGCTAAAATCAATTGACGCGCGTCCTAGCGGACTCCATATACATGGAACGTATTCGGTTGTCTGCCTAGGGGACTAAGTGATGACGAAGAGGCAGAGTAAACAGCACGTGTATAATAATTTATTCAAAAATAGAAGTGTCCGGGGTCCTACTGCCTTATTTATGCTCCATCACCGCGCTTATGCTCGCTTAAGTGAGCAAGCCCTTCCTGCTTGAGCGGGCCCTTCCTGCTTTCCATACCCAAAGGATAATCGAATAAACTCGTATCGATACCACTGTCCCCCGGGCCCGCAGGCGGAGTACCCAAAAGAGACGATTGAAGCTCCTCATATGACATGTTGAATTCATCGTCGGAGCAAGCATCTGAATCTATCCAAGATTCATCAGATCTAGAGTCCATACCAGAGTCTTCGTCGTCGGATCCAAGGCCCGTACTGGGAACGACCACAAAGAAAGCCTTTCTGGATAACGACGATCGCCGTGCCAATTCTTCGAAGCGATTCATGGCTTGTTCGACACCATTGGCGATGTAAGGAGAACCTGAAAAAAGTCGGTTCAAACCGGAAGTATTTGAGAGTGACGACTCCAGACCAGAGGCTGTTTGTTGGATTATTCGCTGGGTAATGGGACGAGAGTGTAGTCCGCGACTCTATTAAGTCACAGACTGACTCCATCAATGTGTGGTCCAGGTATGAACGTGTTCTGAGGTCGATATCACTGAGGAGAGGAAGGATACCGATGCTTTGATGCGGGCCGTTGTCCGGGAAAGCGTCTCCGGATGGTTGAGTGAGAAGCGAACAAAGAGTCGCTCCAACATCCGTCTCTGTATCTTTGGCGCCATATTCGCAGAACGTGAGATGGGTAAGATCAGGAGTGAGACGCAACAATGCAATCAAATTCTCCAAACTAATATGTATTTCGTCCAGATAGAGGAGCGTAGTCTGCAAGCAGAGCCTGAATTCTGTATCATCGTGGAGAAACTGGAAGATGACCAGATAGTACCGTTTGGGTTTGACCCAAATTGAGATATCTCGAGTGAAGTCAGAGTGGGAAGGGAGAGATGAGAGAATAGAGTCAGAGTGACCGAGGTAACGAAATCAATATCATGGCACGCTCTGACGACGAGATGTGTCATGGATGGTAGATGAACGATGTTCCCGACGGGAGCACTGTTGCCTCCCATTCCCTGGTATCTTTGAAGGTATAGACGGTGAAGGAGATTGACTCGGAGCTTCGGGTCTAGACCAAGTAGGGCTGGGCGCCGTACCCGTACATTGACGGAGTACGGGTACCGTACATACAGGTCCGTATCCGTACCGTGTCCACTCCAAGCTGAGGTCGAGACGGTACGGTATACGGTACGGTCTGACCCGTATCAGACCGTACCGAATACGGTCTTTACGACCGTGATACGGGTAGGTGACACATTAGCCTTATAAGGAAAGTGTAACGCTTTCACGTGACTGTGACATCTCCCAAAAAGGGAACAGTGAGTCCCAGTGCAGGCGGGGACGACATTTTGGGTTGCCATTGGGACTGACTGCATTGTTCTGCTTTACTCTAGGACAGAAGCTGGATCATTTCATGGGAATTCGTTGCCTCTTCTGACCCCCGGTGATACCTCAATAGGAATTTTTCTCCACGCACATGCAGACCTGAAATATCAATGAAATATACTCAAGGTACGCGATTGTTTTCATGCCTGAAATTGACTGATGATGGATTTTCTATTCACTGACCGTAAGTACGGTATACGGTACGGTATACGACCCGTACCCGTACCGTCGAGGACTTTTTCTGCAAGGCATACGGTACGGGTTCGGCATGTCCGTAAAAAATACGACCGTATTTTATACGGTCGTACCCGTATACGGGTACGGTTCCCAGCCCTAAGACCAAGGAGATCCTGATCGTAACATGGATCCAAAACATCCAGTGATGTGACCCGGGGGTCAACGACAACTGTTTGATACGTTTCTGGTAAGGAAGTGCTAAATAGGTCATAGCACGATACTGAGAATTCGTAAAGGGCTGGGAGTGATAAAGGTAGAGGAGGGAATGGTGGTGTTTCAGATGTTTCAAGTCCAGAAGGAGGCTGGGCACGTATTCTAGATCCGCCTGTGAGAAGGTGGAGTGTACGAAGGCAAGGGAATGGATTGGGTAGGGAAGATGATGAGTCGGTGATAAATTCCTTGAATGCCTCGGATATAACATCCAGTCGGTCGAGCATGATGTCTGCCGAGGTCCATCTACGAGAATGGTGAAATAACGTTTTGAGAGAATGGGCGTTGTTATCGAGGTATCTAGTTCCATTGTATTCGATGCTGGATGAAACAATAATATGGAGTGGCGCATCTCGTGAAAGCGACAGACAGCGCGTCAAAGTCTGCGCCGTAGCCTCGACGGCGTTCTGCGTCATGCCAGACATACACGTGGAGACATGAAGATATGACCACAACGAGGGAGTGCTCTTTGCTAGCTCTCTCCACAAGACACAAACCGAGGCGAGCTTGTCTGCAGGGTGTTCGTGAATGAGTGGCAGGTCTTCGTACTCATCCGACAATAATGCTGAAACACCTCTTCGAGTACGTCCATGGTAAGCCTGCTGATAGGTGCAAGCAATAATTCGCCCATTCGAAGGTGAAGTTTGGCATTGCTCCGCCTCTCCTTCAGGTTCTCCAAGATTTTCTCGAGTTTTTTGATCTCCTGGTCAAAGAGTACGATATCCTGAGAAATTACGGATAGTTTGGTCCTTTCTACGTCCATATTGCTAGGCTGATGTCCTATGCACACTCGAGAGTCGAGTGATATCTTTGGATAGGATCTAGCAGTACCAGGATGAAGTCCGAGCGACTGGGAAACACTGCAATTGGACATGTCGTTCTACAAGTTTTGGTCAGCGAAGAACACTTCAGGATTCAGTAATGTGCTTCTTCTACCTGCAGAGTCTGTCCTTTCAAGCTATCATCCATTTCTACCTCGATTTGACTCGAAACGAGGCAACTGTACAAAGTGGTCAAGAAGATCTAGGTGGCAGTGTTATTTGTTTGGCAAACAAAGATTTCACGAGTCGCTTGTGCCACAACTTCCCACAAGGGGGGTGCAGAATTTTCATGATAACTTACATGGACAATCACTTGTCTGCACCTTGACCGGGACTTGACCGCTTTTTATCGTCGCACTCCTTGATACCACTTAGAGCACTTATGTACTATGGCAGAGGTTCCAAAATTTTGTTTAAAAGCAGCTCCCCTACAAAGACACCTTACATGGTCTCCAAAAACCCTCTGCAGACCCCTGACAGCCGGACTAAGTAACCATCACTATATGGGAATAATAGTACCATGGACAACTCCCTTATTGTGCTAGCAATCATGTGCAGAACCATTTTACACGTATACAGCATGCCGCATTGCAATTCTTCTAGCTAGGTATATATAACCTTCTTCAGACTCGTTGTCCGCCCGAATCTTCCTTTCATATCAATGTCTCTACGCTGCCCCTACTACGTCCGGTCCTACTGCTGGAGGAGGTCCAAGAGGCCTAGGGTAAGGCTGTCTCTGGAAGTAAGTACCCGCTGCAAGCAAGCGGAATATATTCGTGCCGTCGCCCTAAACAAAAAAACAAAAGAAAAAGAAATGAACATCACAACGCATTAGCACCCTTCAGTAAAAGAACAACGAAAAAACAACGCTTACAATCATCGTGAAAGGGAACCCAGGATCAAACGACCGAGCCTCAGTCTCCAAAAACTTGATCTGTTCGTCCGTCAAGGACACGTCCAAAGCTTCAATGTTTTGGTCGAGGTGTTCTACTTTGCGACCACCAATGATAGAGAAGACATTGGTCGTTTTGTGGAGGACGTAGGCAATGGCGACTAGAAACGAGTGGAAACGAACGTACAAGGTTGGTAGTACATGTACAGTCAGAGAGATCAGGTAATGGAGGAAAAGAACGGAAGGGACTCACCAGTGGAAATACTCTTCACTCCGACTTTCTTAGCGACCTTCTCGAGGGCTCGGGATATCTTGACCTCCTCAGGTGTTCTCTTCCAGTCGGAACCCCACGCGGATCTTCCGTTTTCACCAGACTTCTCGCGGCGTTCTTCCTCCTCGTCGGTGCGAAGACGACCTCCACCGATGACGTTCCACGGGGCGAGTGCGAGGCCTGGTAATCGGTTGTTTCATGAAGTATGGAAGGCGAGTGGCGAAAAGAGGAGACACAAAGAAGAGCGGTGGATGTAGGCGTGTTATGTCGAGGAGAAGTACATGCGTGCCAATTGTCCAGAAAACCAAGTAAAGTATATGCGCGTCAGAGAAGATAATACATGAGTATATGGGTGGTGTACATAGGTATCTGATCACGTACCGTTAGCTCTCGCCATAGGAATGATATCCCGCTCGAAAGAACGGTCAGTGATACCCCATTTGCCTTGGTAGATGGCGAAAGGAGTCTTGCCGTAGGCCCTGGCGTATTGATTGGCTTGAGAGACAACCCAAGCAGGTGTATCGGAAACGCCCTAGGATGACGTTAGTGGACAGCATACAAAGTCAAGAACGCTGTTGGCACTCACCAAGTACAAGACCTTTCCCTAGACCACCAGGTTATGCAAGCTGTCCATGATCTCCTCAATGGAGGTGTCAAAGTCCCACCAGTGGACGTAAAGAATATCGATGTAATCGGTCTTGAGCTTGTTCAAACTGTGCTTTAAGGAAACATGCATGGATTTCGTGTTGTTTCCGACGTAGTTGGTGGTTTGCTTGATATCGGGATCGACAACTTTGAAGCATGTGGTGTACTACGAGCACATATACTTATGGGCACTTGACGACGCATGTATGAGCAAAAGACAAGACTCACCTTGGTAGCCAAAACAATCTGATCACGGTTGTTCCTCGCCTCCATCCATTCACCAATAAACTGCTCTGACGTCTCATCCTGGCTATAAGCATACGGTGAGCGAGGTCGTCAGCATACACGCGTACCCGGAACACCAAAAACGCCTTACTAGTTACTGGCGGTATCAATGAAGTTGCTGCCCTTCTCGAAATACGCGTCCATGAGCTTGAAGCTGTCTTCCTTGGACATTGAGCCCATAAAGCTGTTCCACTTGTCTCCGATGCTCGCAGCTCCAAGGACAAGTGGAGACACGCGAACACCTGCACGACTGGAGAGAATGCGTAGGACTCCCAGGGAGGTAGGGGGTTTTGGGTGAGGTTGGAATGCGCTTTGACGGTCGGAAGGCATGATGATGGTGGTGGTAGATGAAGACTGGGAAAACTATGCCCAGAACTGCTCCTATTTATACACAGACGCGATAAAACAAAACGTCATCGATTCTCTTGAGAACTTAATGGTCAGTGATTAGAAAGGGAATCGAAAAATGGGTTAGTAAGTGAAGACTTGCGCAAGCATTCTGCCGGTGACACGTCCCTCACGCCCCGGAAGCTATCCGACGAAAGATTGCGTAGGATATCGGAGAGAAGTCTCGAAGTCTGTTGTCTCATACATTGATAGTGTATGCCAACGCGGAAAGCCTTCCGAAAGGTTACAGAACAAAAAGTCGAAAAGTCCGCGATAAGTGTGAAATCTTTGTTTGCCAAATAAATAACACTGCCACCTAGTTCTTGATACAAAATGCTATTCACCCACCAAAATCACCGGCACGTGATCTGATTATGTGAGCGCCGCGCGCGCGGATTTTGTACAAGTCCACTCGTCGGCTTCCTATACAGCGCTGGATCTATCACTAAGGTACAAAATTTTGTGTGAGGCTTTATTTATGTATATAGAGCAAATATAGTAAAAAAAATTGAGTGTCCGCCTTATAATTGTTTTGATTTTCAGTGAGTATGATGAAATAAAGTGATGTGGGCCAACGCTGCGCGTGGCGAGTACGAGGCCACAGGCTCTGGTACGTAAAATTTTCCCTCTGAAATCCATGTCACCTTGTCAGGCAAATCCTCAAGTCCTCAACCACCCTGCTGTCCAACACATCTGACTTGTTGTCTCTCCCAGGTCTTTCAATCTCTTCTACCTTTGTCTTGGGTCAATTTCAAGGATCTGGATGTTTTAAAGGTGTTCTTTTATCTCAAGCTCCATCAGTTGGCAACTGGTAAACAGTAAACAGTTGATGCATTACTGACTCTGTGTTATACTTACGACCTTCACTTAGCAGAACAACTGCCTTGTATGGGAGTGGTCTATTTTGAGGAAGTCTGGGGAAGTCTGGGGATCTGGTTCTGAATGGAGAGTAAAGGAGATTATAGTGGATGACTTCAAGGTACCTTGTGCTCTGGTGAGTTGTTCAGCTTTTTGCTGTTCATTGGAAGTATAACTGTACTTAAGTATACTTAACACAACACTCAGTTCCCCTCCACGTCATTGACACCACAGGCTTCAGACAAAAGCTCTCCTGGAAACACCCAAATACCTCACATTCCTCTATCCTATTTGAGCATTCATCCCCAGCTTCAGATTCAGCCATGTTGTCAAAACCAGTGAGTGTTAACACCACACTGTTCATATCCTCATAACTGTCAACACTTTGGCAGTTGTGGATGTGTCGGGATGGAGAGATAAGACAAAGGTTGATTTCATCCGCAAAGTGAAAAGGATCAGCAGTTCTGCCAAATTGGAGTATGTTGAGCTAGAAGGTGAAGAGAAGTGTGTAGACAAGTGGCTGTCATGAACTGCTACAGTTCTTTGTCCTCCTTCCTCTTCTACTCCATTACTGAACCCATTTTCTGATCATTCGTCTATTGCATTTCCTCAATAAACCTTTTAAACCTTATATTACTGACTTTGAACCTTATAGAACCTGTCAATCAATCTTCCATTCTATTGATCCTATCTTTCTCCTACATTTCTCCACTTTCTCCTATGTTTCTCCTATTTCTCCTATGTTTTTCCTATCACTTACTCATTGCTCTTCTATATAAATCAGTAGACATTCTAGCTAGTTCTTTAGTTCGTTCACTTCATCTCCGCTCTGTACTATCATTACGCAGTGTAGAGCCTAGTCAGCTTACTTGTCTTTCCATCTCTCTTGTTTGTGTGACTTGGGTGGTTTGCTATTGACACTTGAACAAACTCCCTTACACCCACCTCACTATCTTGAGTCTCTTCCTCATCTATCTTGCTTATCTCTATTCTCAAATTTCCTTTCCCTTTTCTATCTCCATTCATTTATATTGCAAGTGTTGTATTCTGTTTTGATTGCTAGCAGATACTACTTTGAGTAGGCTGCAACCCACTGTGTACTTTGAGTAACAGTGTAGCAACAATTGTCCTCCCCTTTGTACATTCTTTTCATCCTGTCTACTGCATTCTCTTGGATTTGCTTCGAACCCCCTGAGAGCCCGCCTGACTACAAACAACTTCCTCTCCCCCTTCCACTCAATCTACCACACACCGAGTACTAGTGTAGCCATGTGGAAGGCATCTGGGCAGATCCTTGGAACTATGATCAAAACTTCATCTGCACACATTGTTGGGTTTGGAAATTGGAACCAGGTGACATAATCCTTTCTGTTTACTCGTACATATGAGTCACCCTCAACCTTGATACCAAGGAAACTGTTGTTAACCTCTGTTCTTCAGAGAGTACAATACACCTACAGGACCTCCATTCCTTACAGACTACAGCACACCTTCCTCCTTCATCTTTGAATCCTTGTTCTGATTTAAAGGGCAGAAGAGAAGGCTCTAAGAGATTGTAAAAGCAGTATATGATGAGTTGACAGTCCACATCTGCAGATCCAAATCTTCCCTGTGCAGATCGTCCACACGTCTTCTTTAGACCAACCACTCTTGACTGTCATCATAATCTGGAGAATCTGAATCCTTATATATTCTGTGAAAACCAGCCCTGTATTAACAGGTACAACACTCAAACACTTCCTGTATCCCTTCCTATTGAGTGTGAAGTTGTAACACACAACCAAGAACTCGCTATTTGAAAAGCTCATCCTATAATTGATTCTGAAACTGAACAAGACCAGGGAACGTCTACCCCCACAAACACTCAACCAAACCCAGAATCCTCCTCTGTACCTAATCCATCAGATCCTCTACCAGATCCGTCTTCTGATAACCTGTCAACCCCTCCCGAAAATCCTTCTCCTGATCCATCAGAACCAAATGACCCTTCTTCTCCCACAATTCCATCTATTGAAGGACCATCAGTAGCTCCTTGTCGTCCAGTTCCTTCCCCTTCTCCTGATCCATCAGAACCAGACAATTCAATCATGGCTGACATAGCACCTAATGACTCTAATAGTACTTCTGAACAAGGAAGGAAACCTGACGCCTTTAATGGAGAATGTGACAAGGCAAAGCGATGGTTAGCTTCATTTAACAACTACCTACATCATAACAAGGCCAAATACTCAATGGAGGACTCCAAGGTGTCCTTATTCCTCTTGTTCTTCACAGGAGAAAAAGGAGGAGATTGGGCAACTCAATGAATCACAGAATGAGAAGATGATGAGGAGGATGAGAAGGTTAAACCAGAAGACAGGTGATGGACAACATTGAAGGAGATAAAGGACAGATTTAAGAAAGATTTCAAAGCTCTTGCTGCTGACGAGGTTGCATGATCTATAATCAAGAATGCTAGAATGAAGGAAACAGACATCAGTAGCTATAATAGTATCTTCAATACATATGGAGAAGAGTCAGACTATGGAGAAACAGCCCTTCTAGATTTCTATAAAGCAGGTCTTCCAAAGGATCTTCAGAATTCAGTGGGGCAAATGTGGCTGAAGTGGAAGCACTTTGATGAGTATAGGGATAGGGAATGGATAAATGAGAGAGAGAAAGAGGCATGTTTGAAACCATTCTCTATGCCAAGGACGAACTCAGGTCCTTCCCAGGGACGGATGGTAGCAAGTGTAAATGCGCTTATGAATATGGGACCAGGTGCTAACTTGTCCTTTACTCCTCTACCTAAAGTGACACCCAAAGAAAGGGACTGACTCCGAAAATTAGGAGCATGCTTTGCATGTAGACAACCCAGACACATGAGCAACGAATGTCCAACGTTCCTGAACAATACTCTGAGGTCACCAATGGCTCAGAATGTTTCTCGAAACTTTCCTCCTCGTGCTGTTAGGACAGCTGAAACTTCAGCTCTATCGTTGTCATCTAGTTCGCCACCAGTAACAGTGGCTCAAACATTGTCATCATCTTCCTCTCATAATGTAATCAAAGATATTTCAGATATGATGAACAAGGTCAAGGGTTTGGAAGGAGAAGAAAAGGAACAAGCTAGTGTATATTTGAAAGATGTTATGGTGAAGATGATGGATTTTTGAATCACTCCTCTGCTATGTTGTCAGAAGGGGTTGTACAGTATGCTGAACAGTATAAGAACAATTGATATCATGTGTTAAACTCCTTTTGTGAGTGTACCTTTCCTTCAGAATTGAGAATGTCAGCAGTCACTCGTAACTGACAGGTACCCTTGATAACACTTAAAACTGAACTTATTGGCAAAATCACTGGCAGAAAAATCGATGCAGAAGCTCTAATAGACAGTGGTGTGGAAGGCATTATTATCAACAGCTGTTTTGCACAAGAAAATTGTTTAACCCTTCTCCCTATCAAAAATCCTTTCCCATAGTATTTTCAGAACTGTCAACATTGCATACAGGGATGGGTACACCATTACACTATTCAAAAACTCCATATCTACTCTCAGGATAAAAAATCGTATCATGAAGAGACAGCTGAAAGACATCAGAGATCACAATATAATTCTTGGTACTGATTCGTTGGAGGAGCATAATCCAGAGGTAGATTGGTCATTTTCCAGGGTGGATATGGTTAGATGTCCCGAAACATGTACTTTGGAACAACCCCCTGTCCTTAACCTATGCACCAAGCCCAAATCTCCCAAATTGACTGTTATTGACCCATGAACCAATCACAAGGTTCAAACTGATTGCACAGCCAAAGGTTGCAGGACAGCGCTGTCAGGTTCCTATTTGATCCTTTCATTGTTCTTCAGAATCTACAGCTATTTTTACTGAAGAAGACTTTGGTCGGGAGGATGTTCTGAACCAATGGGAACAGGAGGTGTTAGAGAGTTTGTTTGGAAAAGAAGAGGAGTACTTGACATCAGATTTGGAGCTATCTATTTGTGCAGGATTTACAAAGGCTCAAGAACTGGCAGAATCAGCCCAAAAGATGAAAGAGGATGTACCACTTACAGATAAGATTCCACTCCAGTTTTTGATAAACAAACTTCAGAATGATTACTGAGACATGGCAAATGGGATCATGCCATTGATCTAAAGCCGGATTTTGAACCTCGTCCTTGCAAAACCTATCCATTATCCCCTAACAAACGAAAGGAACTTGACAACTTCATTGATGAGAACTTGGAAAAGGAATACATAAGACTATCAAAGTCTCCTATGGCAAGTCCCTTCTTCTTTGTTAAAAAGAAAGACGGAAAGCTATGCCCTGTACAGGACTATTGAGCATTAAATAAAGGAACCATCAAGAATGAATACCCTTTACCACTCATATCGGAATTGGTAGACAAACTTAAAGGGGCATGAGTTTTCTCAAAAATTGACCTTTGATGGGGATATAATAATGTGCGAATCAAAGAAGGAGATGAGTGGAAAGCTGTGTTCAAGACAAATAGAGGGCTTTTTGAATCAACAGTGATGTTTTTCAGTCTTATGAACTCTCCTGCAATGTTCCAGGCAATGATGAACACCCTTTTTAAGGACTTCATTGATTCTGGAAAGGTGGTCATCTACATGGACGATATCTTGATCTTTACAGAGACTCTAGAAGAACATTGACAAATGTTTGAACAGGTACTCTCATGACTCCAGGAGAACAACCTTTATGCCAAACCAGAGAAGTGCATCTTCAAAGCCAATTCAGTAGAGTTCCTAGGTCTCATTGTCTCTCACAATACATTGGCCATGGATCCAGTCAAAGTCAAAGGCATTACCAAATGGCCAACCCCATGAACAGTCAAAGATGTTCAATCGTTTCTTGGGTTTGGAAATTTCTACCATTGATTCATACAAGATTTTTCGAAAGTCACTTGACTGCTTTTCAATCTAATGAAAAAGGATGAATATTGGAAATGGTCTGTTGATGCAGAAGAAGCCTTTCAGGCACTCAAAGATGTGTTCACTTCTTCACCTGTCCTCTTAATGCCTGATCATTCTAAACCATATCGAGTAGAAGTAGATGCTTCTGACTATGCTACAGGAGGCATTCTATCACAGAAAGGGTCTGACGACAAGTGGCATCCAGTCGCCTACCTATCAAAATCCTTATCCGAGACTGATTGAAACTACGATATTATGATAAGGAGTTGTTGGCAATTATACAGGCTTTAGAAGCTTGGCAACACTATCTTGAAGGTGCACCACATACTATTGAAATCCTTATGGACCACAAAAACTTGGAATAATTCACTACCTCTCAGAAACTTAGCCAATGACAAGCAAGGATGGTTCTGTTTCTTACCAGATTTGATTTCACGCTCATCCACAAACCTGGAAGTCTTAACTGAAGCGATCCTCTCTCTCGAAGACCAGATCATAAAGAGGGGGTTGAAGATGACAACAAGGATAGAGTATTACTCAATCCTAAGTTCTTCAGAATTCAAGCTACAAGACCAGGAGCAGTAGTTGCAATTGGAGATGCTGAACTGAGAAGATGTATTAAAGAGTGACTGACAACAAACTCTTGCATACATGTACTATATAGCTGACCAATGTCAGTAAATACATAGCCCAGAGGTGAAAAATGTAGTATTTATGTACTGACATTGAGCATGGAGCCAGAAAATCAGAGCTGACCATAAGCAATGGATGCCTATGGCTTAACCGCCTCTGAAACAATCCAACTCACTCTTGATTGCAATAGTATTCACTATAGAAAACAACTCCTCACACATATTCTGAACTTCAGTCATTGAGCCAAGTATACAGCAGGTATAAGTACTCTCCTATTAATCTCACCTATGTAGTTAATCAGCTGGGCAGCAGCCTTCCTCACTGTCAGATTCAGGACATGTGACACCAGCAAAATGTCCCCATAATCACTACTCAGATACGACTCAGATGTCTCTGAGATATAGTGCATCAGGCTCCAATGCATTTCCCATCATGCTGTCTGAACCATTAGAATTTCATTGTAACACACCTTTTGCAAGCCAGGGTTTCTTTACACCATGATAATTTCTATATTTTATCAGAATTCCTCCAATGCATGGCATCTGTTCCCATTGCATTTTGCAAGGTATGCAATACAACATTGAGTCTTGCATTGCAAACAAGATTTGGGTTATATGTTGGCTGCCTTGCCCTATATTCCCAATATGGTGAACTGGACAGCGCGAAAGGGATTGTCAACAAAGTACATGAGCTTATTCTGGGGATATTTTGCTGGTGGAAAGGATTGTTTTTGAGCCTTTCAGAATATTCCTTGGTTGTCTTTTCAGTGATACTTTCTAGTAAAGTCTCAATGTAAGGAAACCAAGACTTGTTCACCCCAATTTAGCATTATTGAATAATGTTTAATGCCGTTGTAAAAGATTACCTACTACAAAGATGAGTAGATGAGTTTGAAAGTGACGGATTGGATTGGATTGGATTGCCAAAGATGTGAGACATGTGTCCACATTTCAACACTGTGAAAGCCAATGGGCTCTGGAGTTATTGGAGCATATTTCAGTGTCCCAACACCATATGCAAACAGTGTGGGCCAGAGATAACTGAAAAGCTTTGGGTTATTTCTTGTTGGAAGATGGTTTGATCCACATGGAATTTTGATGAAGAGCTCATGCAGACTTCAGCCATTGGAGAGTGTCAAGCTTTCGCATTTTATAGGTAGAATCTATACCAGAGAAGGAAAGAACACATAGTTTACCAGCACTGTAGCCCTAAGCTCTCAGAAAAGGTCATCCCCCAGACTTGCCCAAGACAGAAGTCACAGAACTTCATGTAAGGAGCCAAACTTAATGGTTCAGCAATAATTTAGAGAGGTTTGCAGTGTTCCAACGGTTAGAGCAAGGAATAGAGGGGCTTGACAAAGACAATCGGGCATCCATGGAACGCAAATAGAACACTATGGAAACAAATGACCTCATGCAGAGATCTCCGTTTCAAAAATTTAAACCCCCCTTGCCAGGACCAGCTGATCGATCGGTGGGACATAGACTCATTCCCAGTCGGTTGATAATTCAAGCAGCGCATTTCATGTGCCAGTCCCCGACTCCAAGCGCTCACATTGATACTTTTATTTCCAAAACAAATTCATTTGTTTTCTTACAGTTGGTTTTAAGGACCAGAATTGGTCTGTGATCAACTAGTATGTTACAAGTCAGGTACTTACGGACAACGATCCTTTAAACCCACAGAAATTTAGATCATTGGTATACAAGATTAATGAGCAGAATTTTGTTCATTGCAAGCGGGACTTGGAGTTTGAATATTGAGTCATGTACTGGTTAACTTTACTGTTCATTGTCACCATTTCTGCTTCAACTTGTTTTCTGCTAGCCCATGGTCTCTAGCCCAAAGCAGGTTGCTTGTTCTTTAATGATCGTGAAGTCACCAAAATGCCACCCTTAAAAGGGACAGGCAAATTCAGAAGGAAAACCTTGGGAAAACCAGTGAGGCTGAAGGTGAGCACTTTTTGATGTCCATGCAAGCCTAAACAGACACTTATTATCTTCAGGAGTCTTCCAATTTCATCCAGAATGCTGTGCATCCCCAACTGGGAACCAGCCAGCTGTCGATGATCCTGATTTCCTGCCCATGCCTGGTAATGACAAAAGCTGTAACAAGTGCAATAATGCTCCTCTTAGTAAGGATGCCTTTAAGAGGCTTTCTTTGGCTGCAGGCAGTAAAGCTGCTCTTCAGGTAAGTAAGGTCATTGTATCCCTTATGGTTTATTTTCAAGTATGTACATCTAACACACCTGCATTTCATATAGACATACAAAGTGGGCAGGTTAAATCAAGGCCATCCAGCTGAGATCATGAACAAGCTAAATCCAGCAGGATCCTTGTATTGCAGTGTCCAAGGTAAACAACTTGCACTCAGTATCAGTGAGGTTCATTCGCACTTTATTTCATTTTGAAAATGAGCCATTAAACAATACTGTTAGTTTATATTCCGAATCTCATTCAGCACTGAGGGGCACACATTCTACTTAGTTGAGGCTTACCATGACATAGTCAATGGCTCTTCACAGACATGAGGAGAGCTTAGTACTGCCTCCTGAATATATAGATGGGCCTATTGTTTGCACAAACACACCTCTTCTTATCTCCATACAAGCTGCCTATGTTTGTGCAGATTGGACCCTTGTGTTTGTTGACCACCAGGTCTTTATTACCTTACATGTTATGCATCTCTGGTGGAAATGTACAGAGGCCAACTTTCAGCCCAGTTCTGAGGTATATTATTTGTGGTTTTCTTCAATCTGAAGCTGGTCCTGAAGTGGACTTTCACTCAGAGTTTCGGTAGCAGGCCCACATATGTGGTTGATGGTGCCCTGTGCCAGTGTCCACTTCTTGCCAAAGTCACCACAGGTAAATCTAAGGCGCAATCAAATTTGACCAAGATATCCTACACTCCTGTCAAAATCATTCCTCATCAGGCTGGGGTCAGGGCAACACCTTCACATTCAGCACATAGTCAGAGACTAACTAGGGCTATGGTCAAGGCTAGAAAAATGTAGCTAAATCTTGTTAATTGTATCCATTCTATGTCTAGCCTGAAGTACAGTGGGTCAAAAAATTGTCCACATGTTTCGCATTTTTGGAAAGATTGCCAATTTAAGCAATACTGAGTAGAGATATTGAAATGTGGTCAGTGATGGGCAGAACGCCCTTGATAAGAGCTACAATAATCTGTTTTATTTGTCCTATTTGGCTCAAAACTCATGGAGATATGATTGATTTAAAATGGTATGTCATTTGGACAATTTTTTGAGTTGCCACTTCAAAATCAGTATTGTAACTATGTGATGTCTCATAGATGACATCATAAGTGGAGTTGTACAATGATGCAATGGCTACATCATAATGATATCATAGCTGCCAGCTGGACCATATATAAGGGCATCCAGTTGTTCTATAGCCCTCATCAAATCATGAGACCCATCACATCCACCCAGAAAGACAATATCCTCTCTCTCCTCCAAACTTCTGCTTCATCCAGGGAAATCTCTGCTAAAACTGGGGTATCCAAGTCAAAGATTGCTTCTCTGGCCAAAGAGATGTATCCTGACAAGGAGAACCATCAAGCAGGGCGTCCTAGAAAGCTGTCTACCACTGATGAACGTGCTGCTATCCAACAAATCAACACTGGCAAAGCTGAAAATGCTACAGAAGTGGCCAGAAACATCAATCCCCTCCTTGACCAACCTGTCTCCACCCAAACCATTCGAAATTCCCTTCTCAGGCATGATGTGGACACATCTAAAACGAAGAAGAAGCCCAAACTCACTGCAGCTCACAGGAAGGCTCGTTTAAACTTTGCACAGAAGTACAGAAACTGGACTGTGGATGACTGGAAAAGGGTTATTTGGTCAGATGAGACTAAAATCAATCGATATGGGTCAGATGGACAGCAGTATGTGTGGGGGAGGAAGGGTGAATCCTTGGGAGAGAGAAATGTGGTGGAAACAGTCAAATTTGGAGGAGGAAATATCATGGTGTGGGGATGTATGGGGTGGGAAGGAGTTGGAAACATGGCAGAGGTGGAGGGCAGGATGAATGCAGAGCAGTATGTGGACATTTTGGAGAACAACCTTCTGGAGAGCATGGATATTTTGGGTGTTGATCCAGAGGTGGCCATTTTTCAGCAAGACAATGATCCTAAACACAAGTCAAAACTGGCCACCAAGTGGTTTGAAGACAACAACATCCATTGCATGAGCTGGCCTGCTCAATCTCCTGACCTGAACCCATTGAACACCTCTGGACAACCCTCAAACACAAGCTCAATGGATATGACACAGCACCCTCTGGAGTTTGGGAAATATGGGACAGAGCAGCTGAAAAGTGGGATGAAATCACAGAAGAAGATTGTCAGAAATTGATCAGGAGCATGCCTAGAAGGATTGAGGCTGTGTTGAAGGCCAAAGGAGGGCATACCAAGTACTGAGCTAGCACTTTCTGTATTTTCACTTGCATGTCAAAAAATTGTCCAAATGACATACCATTTTAAATCAGTCATATCTCCATGAGTTTTAAGCCAAATAAGACAAAACAGACAGAATATTGTAGCGTTTATCAAGGGCTTTCTGCCCATCACTGACCACATTTTAATATCTCTACTCAGTATTGCTTAAATTGGCAATCTTTCCAAAAATGCGAAACATGTGGACAATTTTTTGACCCACTGTATTGTGTGCCCATTTTCAACAAGACCAGTGACTACTTTCATTCCAATAAGTAATAAGAGGCTTTGATTTCCAAAAAGTTCGACTTTTTGAATATTAAAGCCTTTTATTACTTATTGGATTGATCTATGGGATCAAATAGATACAGGGAAAGCTAAATCCAAGAGTTGGAGCCCCTGGTACATCAGGAAATTGCATGGTGGTTTTGATTGGTTGTACAGCCAAAATAACCCCGAAAGTTCACCAGTGTACAAGGTGGCCGTAACCTTGGTCTTCTAGCTAATCATTCTCCCTTTCCAAGTTACTGGCTTCATTCCCATCATTCATCAGTCTTTCATTCTGAGCCATGTAAGGTTTTTGAGACACTGATAAGAAGTGTGGAGGAAGTTGGGCAAGCTCAAGGAATCAAGGAAATCTGGAGAAATTGACTCACAAGTGTGACAACCATCAAAAACCTGAAAGTTCACACACCCTTTTCCTGATGTACCACTCCAGCAGTTTCCCTAGTAGGGGTACATGTGGGTGATGATGCAGACATTTCGACTTTTTGGAAATCAAAGCTTTGTATTACTTACTGGCATGATCTTTGTATAACTTATTGGAGTGATCTATAGGATCAAATAGATCCAGGGAAGGCTAAATCCAAGAGTCGGAGCCCCTGGTACCACCCCAGCAGTTTTCCTGGTAGGGATACATAGGGGTAATGATACAGAGATTTCGACTTTTTGAGAATCAAAGCTCTTTATTACTTGTTGGAATGATCTATAGGATAGAATATATGTAGGGAAGGCTAAATCCAAGAGTTGGAGCTCCTGGTACCACCCCAGCAGTTTTCCTGGTAGGGATACATAGAAGTGATGATGCAGACATTTTGATCGACAAACAGTATCAGCTGAAAGAGGTTAGGAAGACTCAGTGAGGCCACTGACATGGATCACACAGTCAAATTTGCTCAACTCAGACAACATTGGAATGAGAAACAAAGGGCAAGCATTGGCGGCGAGACGAAGACATTACGAGGCCTTTAGGCTGAGTTAATTTATGTCGTAGCGATCTTTTCCACGGGTTCAAACTCCCACCCCTGTGCATTGGCGCTCGTCAAGCGCTCATCTGGAATCACGGTCGAGACCCATGACGTCATTCACGGCTTTCTCGGAACAACGCGAGGCCTTTAAGTTAGGTCATTCAGATTTCTATTGCCGGTCTCTGAGATGCCGACAACCGATCAGTCTAGGCACAACCCACAACATCATGCAAACGTCAGTGCGTCGTTTTCACTGCCAGCGTTGACAACCTCCACTGCCCTATTCCTCCACTCCTCAAGCTTGCATTCGCCTCAAGTTGTAATTCTTGCCTCTCTTTCGTCAAGTCCTCCTTTTCCCAAGGATTTGTCGACAAACTGTGACGTCGGCATTCTCTCAGGACTCTTGTTCTGCAGCAACCCTTGATTCTACCTGACTCCAAGCAGTGTTTGCATACCCCAAATCGCAAATAATACACACTTGTGACATGGCTCCTCCCTTTGGATGCCTACTCCTACCAATTGATCGGTCCTGTTTCTCTATCCCATCTTCTTAGGCTCTCTTTCTCTTTCCGTCTGCCAGTCCCAATCGCTGGAATATCTGTGCTGAAACCCACAGAAACCTATCCTAGACTTGCTCTGATAAAATTGTGGTTGAAGGAGCATGTTTGAACTAAACTTCTACAATAGCAGTGGCACATTTCTTTGATTTTTTCGTCTCCATCTCTATGTACTGAGTGTTTGTTTTTTGCATGACAGGAAGCTTTACATCTGCAAATTTATTATTCACTGCTATTCCAGAAGTAGCCTCCCGTTGTTCTTTTGTCCAATGTCTGATGCTCATTTCAAGACTGTTGCTTTGGATTTTTTAATTCTGTGTTTCTTAAAAGGCACCCCTTTTTCCACCTTTCTTTTGTGTTTGTGCAGGACATCACTGGCTTCAAGCTCTCTTCATTACGCATCCCCAGCTCAGTGATTGAGCCAATCAGCCCAGAAGCTTGGGAATGGTATAGCGGCTTTCCCAAATTGCCCTCGGAACCTCATTGCTCAGAGGCCCATCTGTGCCAATGCTTCTCTGCTGGGCTCAACAGGTCCATACTCGGACGAATGCATATGGCAATGAATATGATTCTAACGCCTGACGACGATGGACCCAGGAGGAGGAGTGATTCACCTTTTGGCAGTGATTGCATGAGTGATGAAGATGGTGAGGTACACTTCACGCTTCGATGTCGGTATTGTGTTGGGATTTGTCTTGCAACATGGGTAGGTATGATTTTTGAACACTGATTTTTCACGTATCACTGTTTGTCTTCAAATCATCTTTTGCTGTTTTAGCTCTCCTTCTCTCAGTGGCTGCAGCGTAGTCAATATAAGAGTAAATTTTTGACTTTATTGAACAGGCCTCGTAGCTTGCCACGCGAAGCGATGGCTCTTTACCCCAGTTGGGAGAGAGTCATGGTGGTAACATGAAACCAATGGAACGCAATGACCTCATGTGGAGATCTCCGTTTCAAAATTTAAACCCCCCTTGCCAGGACTGGCTGATCGATCGGTGGGACACATCCCTCTCTAGGCTCGGTTCCATCCATTCAGTTCAAACTCTGCCAGTCGTTCGACAGAACGGCTGGTGTCAAATTCTTAGCGGCGCAACTTGTGCGCCAGTCCCCAACTCCGTTGTAAGCCCAATTGAACTCAGCAGCAGTTCATCAAGTTGAGGTTCGAAAATCAAGTCATTCGGTCACGGTGTTAAACTGGGTCAGACATATATGCAAGTTCCCTGGACCCTGACAGTACTAGTACTCACTACTAGCAGCGTAGCTCCAAAAACATTTCCACTCATGCACCATAAAGCAGCCCACGCAATTGACCAATTAACACTCCGCAGTATAGGACCATTACTCTCCATGTCTTCAAACTCAGGCCACCAATCTCATTCCTCCAAAAACTGCGGTCGATACAAATCAATGGGATCAAAAATTAGGATTTGTGATGATTGTTGGTTACATCTGGAGTCGGAATGAATTGATCGGTTCTGACAGCACCCAGACTGAACCATTGAATATAAAACCTTTTCACTGAACAGACGACAAAAGCCCTCACTGAAAGCGCGGTCCATTACTTGACACTTTGCTTCATATTCGTGAGCAAACAAGAAAGCTGTAGACAAAATTCTCTGAATAAAGTAGCTTTTCGGCAATAACATCGGCTTTGAAACGAGCTCTCAATATTTTAGATTGCTTGTTCGGAGCTGTATGGTCTACTACATGCTGGTGGAGATGCAATAGGTCGATAGCAGACAAAAGTTGCAAGAGCTCTGACAACGTTGAGCAAGGAATAATGGGCACGCGCTGGCAGCAAGACCGAGGCATTGCGAGAGAGTCATGGTGGTAAAGCGTAGAAGCCAATGGAACGCTGAAAACAATGACCTCATGCGGGAATTGCCATTTAAATTTTCAGAACCCGAATTTGTTGATCGATCGGTGTGACACGTCCCTCCTCCTGTCCCTTCGGTCCGGAGTCGGGGATGTCGTCGATTAGGACCCCTACCCCGTGGGAGAAGGTTACACTGGAGAATGAGGAGGACATTGCGCTGGATATGGATGTCGTAGAGGTGGAAGTCGATACGAGCCTTGAAAATGACTCGGACGGCTCGGACGAGGAGTGAATAATTGTCAAACTAACTCTTATTACGCTTGATTACATACTTCTCATTGTATAATGTTTCCCCAGAGCGAAAGAACATAGCTACTCCCTACGAAATGCACCCTCCTCGCAGCGGCAGCCTAAAACAACGCCAAAATATGGCTAAGTCCTTTCTCCCACGGGGTAGGGGTCCTAACCGACGACATATGATACCAGTCGGTTGGTGATCGCGCCCCCATTCAAACTCCCCCAGGGCGCTTTTCTACCAACCGGCTGGGAACGAGTCTAGTCAAGGGGGTTCGAAAATTTTATTTTATTACATAACCTCGAAAAATTTTTTAAGGACCTTGAGCAGACCGACCGACCAACCGACCTTCCATAAAAGGAAGCTTATGTAATGTATGCGTCATCAATTTCGCCTTCCACGTTTCTGAGACCAACCTCTCTCTGCCTCACAAACCTCGCACAGCCAGCCAGACGGCACAAACTCATCCAGCTGCACACATATACGGTGGTACTATGATGTGGGAACCCAAAGGTGAGTTTTCTGACGCAAAAATGGAAGTAATAGTAGCACTCACCCATTTTGTAGTACATCCTCGGTTGCTGCAACAAGCTGCAACGTCGGTCGACTTCTCTCCATCTTGGACAACCACCCCGCACACACATACGAAGATATCGTTACCTTCTGTCACTCTGGGCCTTTTGGTACGCTGTGATTTGCGTGTGTTGTCCTCCTGCATTGATAATTCTTCGACATTTACAGGTATTGTCTCACCTCTACTCTGTGCGAATGACCGTCAATATGGGCGTCCGAAATAGCACGTTTGTCTCCTTGGTATGTCGTGCTGCTTTCTAGCTCATTGGACCCTCTGCTGACACTGGAACAACCTTCAAGGTTGCTGGCATCTTCCGCTGTCATAGGACCTTCCTCGACAGTTTGTATCGGCATTGGATTGGATGAAGGGCTGGAGTTAGACCTGGGGTTCGGTACTTGGAAGAGTAGTGCATCAGAGAGTAGTATGCGGTCGATATCGTCGTCTTCAAGTGAGTCGAAATCTGTGTCTTTTCTCCTAAAACCATGAAACTGACGTTTGCGTGAATAGACCTTCGGACAGGTACAAAACTCACCCTTCCTCACCCTCTTCTGGTATATCTTCAAGTTCCTCGTCATCGAGATCGTCTCCCTCGTCCTCACCATCACCACCGTCATTCTCATAATTACCGTCATCGCCCTCTTGAAGATCGGTAGTGCTGTGCCATCTGTATATGTATCAGAGTCAAAGAATAGAATGACTTTTCAACTCACCGGTATGTCATGCGAGTAGCATGGCCTTGAGATATAGGAATGGGACCACGCGCCTCCTGCTCCTTCTTCTTTCCACGAGGTTTAGGTACCTTCTTGCGATCTCTGTAAGCGACCTTCCATGGCTTGCCTCTCACTTCGTGAGATTATCGCTATACCAGAACTATCAGTATTTGGATGACGTTTCTTGTAATGCTCCTCGAGGTTGTATTTACAGACAGCAGGTGAGTTGGCATTTATGCGCGCGCAGGCTTCACATTTGACCGGGACGTTTGTGCAAGGGTTGGATTTCGTTGATTTGGAAGCTGCGGCATAGCTGAAGCCTTTGAAGCTCTCGAAGACTGGACAACGAGTGAGTTTCCGACTGATGCCGCCTTTTTTGTTCAAGTAAATTTGACATTGTGGTGATGACGATAAGCAGAAACAGCATGGTTCAGATGAACAAAGTGTGGAAGGTGCGTTAAGGACATGGGCCCCAATGTGTTTGAGAATGGCTTGAGGTTTCGATGAGTCAAGATATACGACCGGGTCAGTACACGATGGACAGGTGAAGTAACCCTCAATGTCACCATGCCCAATGCCGTCATGCTCACACAAGAACGCTGCTTCACCTGATATCGCTAGTGAATGCTTTTCTTCGGAGTACAAGGTTGAAAGACATACCTCCAGTTGTCCAATAGGGAAAAAATTGAGAACGAGGTGTCTTTGGAATTTTATGTGCACGGCCTTCACCAAGTTCAGCCAGCTTGTTGAGTAATGTCTCAGCAAGTGCTCGGAGAACATCGCTGCGAAATAGGTAGAAGGATTTTTGTGCGGGATCGTCAGGTGTCACGAGCATTGGATTCAGTGGTTGGACCAGATGTCCTGGGATGTCAAAGCATACTGGGTGGATATGTGTGGCAGGAGACGAGCGCCAATCATTCTGTCTGGTGGGGTCATTTTCCTCTGTTGCTGGTTTGATATGCAAGAGCTGATACTGGACTGTCACTCCTTCTTCAAGCAGGTCGTCTACGAAAATGTCGTCCACTGGTCCATTTCGGGTATGGATATCAATGACCTCACCAATACAAAGGAAGAATTGATCCTCGCATGATAGGATTGATGCAATGGGTTCGCTGACCATTAGACTCGGACCTTCCATGCCAGTGGAGCTGTCGATGATGTTTGGGACATGGGGAGTGACAATGGATGTGGAGAACCGACTCATTTGGATAACTCGTCGTTTTCTGTCCGTTGATGTGGGGTCTTGTCTGCGAACTCGGGCGTATGTACTAAGTAATCGAGACTTGTTGACCATTTTGCCATCGCCTATGTCCAATTTGGTGCTAAACCGTCGCTCCGGTATATCTTCGTTTTCCTCCTCATCCGCTGCAGTGTCCTCGAACTGACGAATACCCGAATCTTCCCCAAAAACATCTACAGCAGGACTGGCATCGGCATCTGTGGGCTCAGCCTGTATTGGTACCATGTCGCCATCCTCGTTGTCGTCTTCATCAAGTTTACGGTTAACGAGGAGCTCTCCAAGTGGTTTGAGGATGTCAACATTCCGTACATCAGCGTCAAGCTCGTCAAATAGACTTTGCAACTCGGGAAACCCTGTAGTACCCGAGTAAGGCCTGCTTTCCAACATGTGACAAGAGAAACAAATTTGACATGTACATCTGCTTTCCATAATCCTGGTGCGAGATGATCTACGGCGGAGTCAAGGAGAACCTTGCCATCAGCGCCAACAGGTGGAAGGTGGAGACGACGTGAAGTTTTGTCCCATTCTGGATATCTCGCAAGAATGTTCGCAAGTTCGACACTGCCGGTAATACGATAGACCAGTTGAAAAATATCAACATTGCAGTCATTTCCAACTACAGAGCGAAGGATACCAAAGAGGATCTCCAGACGGTTAGTTCCTAGCAAGCATAGCCAGAATTCGCCGTCAGGGTCATCAACTTTTGCCTTTGCCACGCAGAAGAAGACGTTCTTGATGGTGATCATGAGATCCTGATAGAGGAGTGTCGGAATAAATCTCTTTCCATGCTGACGGTACATTGCCAACAGGAGGAAAGCACCGGCACTCAACCGAGTGAGCTGTTCCGAGAGGCTGAAATCGATGCAGATCCACGGTAGGAGGAGATATTCGTAAAAGAGTGTGCCCACTAATTTGATAGCAGCTCTCTCAGAACGAATGCGAGGATTCTGAGTGTCTGTCTCCGGGCTTAGAGCCCACAGGTCACGAAGCAGCTGATATGCAAGGGGTACATCCTGGAGATCATCGGGTTTAAAGATAGAGTTGACGTGAATTTCGGAGTGGCCTGCACTGAGTAGGTGGGATTTGAGAATGGTGGGTGTGATCTGGGTACCAAGTACTTCAAAGCCTCGAGCACGTATCAAATGCCCTCGTTCTCGCTTGCAGTTGTGTGGGTTGTCTTTTTCAATAGTTATATCATCGTCTCCCACCAAAAGGTTCATGTACTTCAAGGGATGAAGCAAATTGTAGATTGGAGATTGAGGGGATAATTCGGAGGACATGAATAGTAAATTGAGAGATTTTCCTCGGTTGGGTTCACCATCAGAGGCAACTGAGACGATACGCAGTCCAATGAGGGATTTTTTGGACCGGACTGCATCAAGAAGTGTTCTGATGACTTTCGCGTGTTCGGGGGCATCCTCTCGTTTACAGGTGCCAGATATGAGTACCGGACGACAGTTATATAGTCGTTTATTACTTGTAAAAATCCCTACGGCGCCTACAGTTGCCTGGTAGACGTGAAAAGGCAATTAAAAGGAGATCAGAAGCAATGTCATTCCGCGTGAGAATTTGAGGCTTACCTCGTGTGCTTCATGCACCTCACCACCATCAATAGCGCGGTACAACTCATCCAGCTCCTCCATACTGTTGAAGTCTAGAGAGACCAACTTCCCATGCTCCCGACAGGCCCCAAGAAACTTGTTTAGCTGGTTACTGTAACGCATTCGACGCTCAACAGCAAGCTCGTCAATTTGAAGATTTGCATGAACAATCTTCTCCTTGGTTTGGCTACGAACGAAGTCAAGCTCCCGAGGGTTCAAGACAATTTCGACGTTCTGTTGGATCTCTGTTTGGGAGACTGAGGATGAGGATGGAACAAGGGGTTTTGTGGTAGAGTGGGCTCGCAATGTGGAAACAGAAGGAAGACCTTCTGCACGGTGAGCAAAATGTGCCATGCGTACCCCTCCAAGACGTAAATTTACCAGCCCCTTCAGATAGTCCTTCTCTGCGTACGAACGAGGATGATAAGCTCCCACAGCCGCCCTCTCGTAGAGGTCTATCAACCCTCCAATACCCAGCTGCCGCTTCAAACCAACACGGATCAACCGATCCACATGTTCCACCCTGCCATCCTTCAAACCTCGCACAAAGCTCTTGTACCTATCAAGTGCGGAGGCACGGCCATCAAGGAGACGTGAGTTGTTAAGCCCTCGAAGTTTGAGTGTATTGATCTGACGGTTTTTCCTGTCCACCTTCTCAACCCAATGTACGTGCGCATAATACGACGACATAGTGCTCTCCTCCACCCCTTCCTCTGCTCGCTCCATGATGCGAATCAAGATGTCATTCTTTTCTAACCGTTGGCAACTGGTACACGCAGAATGGTCCCCAGGAGTGTAAATCGTGCATTCTCGTGACCGTATGGTAAGTTGATCATTATTGTTTACGAAAGGACGCCATGGGAGTGTATGATGATGGTGCATTGCAAATGGATAGTGTGTATAGGGAGATTTTCCAGCAGCAAAGGTGAGTGTGTATCCTTCGCATAGATGTCGTGTGTGCTCATCGACCTCCGTGGTTAGATCGATCATGGTGTCACTTGTAGGTGTATGACTGTGAGGAGATTGGGGAGCTTCAGGTACCAGCCTGTATGATAGAATTTTTGGGTCAGTCTTTACAATAGATTTTGTCCGAATTATGCTCACCTTGGCCGCATTGCTTCAATCAGACATTCCACTCTCAGCTCAAACAGCACAGGATCGACACCCTTCTCAACGAAATACTTGACGAAGGAATAGAAGGCTTGCACTCCCATTGGTCCCCGACGTATCAGAGCAGCCATTTGACCAACAGTGAGTCCCTGAAACACATGCATCTTTCTGTTGACACCCTCCTCCCACATCTCTCGCACATCGACATCCCTCTGACCAAATAAATGTTCGGGATTGCAGAAGCTTGCCAAGTAATCAGTCTCCGTCGCTTCAGGGACATCAAGAGACAAGCGAGCCGTATAGTCTTTCAGTACTGCGAGGTATGGCGGTTCAGGAGACGATGTAGCAATAGGAGGAGTGATTGCGGGAATAGGAGAGGATGAGTTGCTCGGGTTACTGCTGGAGGGAATGGGTAACGGAGCTGAGACAGTCGATGGATTGGCCTTTGGCTTTGGCTTCATCCATGCGAAAAGGGGTCCTTTCTGTCTAGGTCGTCTTTTTTCCTTCTCTTTCTGGCATTGGTTGTTGCATCTACCCTTCTTCAAATGTTTTTTGTACAAGTTTGCGATTCCTGCTGCACCAACTGACACGTCCGTGTCGCACCATGGACATTTGGCAATGCCATTGATAATGGGGATCTATACATCCATCAATTACAGTTAAGATGATTTATTTCCTAGTACTTACTGATTCCTGAGGAGGAAGCTCCTCATCCGAGTCAATCATTACCGTTTTTTCTTGCGAGTACACTGATGGAGTGGACGCCGGCCAGCCAATGAGGATATTTGATTTTCCGTCTTACATGACCTATCCTCGCCGCCGCACCAGCTTTACACCTATAATAGCTTACTTTTACTCATCTTTATTGCTCAAACTGTCGGGAAGGGATGTAAAATCATTTTATTTGCACTATCCAGCTC
The DNA here is from genome assembly GCA_013368315.1 of Tetrapyrgos nigripes. Lineage (NCBI taxonomy): Eukaryota > Fungi > Basidiomycota > Agaricomycetes > Agaricales > Campanellaceae > Tetrapyrgos > Tetrapyrgos nigripes. Next base: position 2,629 of record JAACJM010000183.1, on the reverse strand, counting down.
TTTTCGGCGTCTACGAAGCCCAAAAATATTATGCATCAAAAATTTTTTAGTGGCCCACGGACCTCCAACCGACCGACCCCGGAGTGTACCGGTCCGCAGTATCCGAACCCCCTTGAGTCTAGTCCCTCTCCTCCCTTCGGTCGGAGTCGGGGATCTCACATGGCCTGGCGGACTTTGAATGGGGCCAAGATTCCCAACAGACTGGTACTTTTGGGCGTCGTTTTGGGAGCTCGGCGTGGGAATTTGAACTTGTAAATATTTTATTTTCGCTGCGTGTCCAGAGAGCAGCGAGACCGCTGCAGACGCTAATAGTCGTTTACTCACAGGAAAAAGGTATCTGGAAGTAAGATATTCATTAGAAGAATGTACTGACATGCGAATGGAATGATTATTAGAACTTTTTCTGACCCATATGCAGATTTGGCAAAGTTTTGACAAAGTTGGCAATGAAAGGGTATCAGTGAGAAAAGGGAGTTCAGTAGTCATTCAAATAAGAACCTAATAGTGATAGACCATGTCACCATAACCATGAGATGGGATAGATAGGTAGAGAAAGGTCACTGCCTCACACCAAAACCAGCTTTTGGCAAAGGAATAGGGCCCAATCAAAGGTAACAAATCAGTCAGCAAGTCAAGGATAGCCTCCATTAAAGGGGAAGCAGGCCATAAGTCAAGCATTCAAGTAGTTCCCAGAATCGTGATGTGTTTTACACTTCAACGGCACAGCGCGTAGGTATCAGCCATTTTGGGTTTTGAAGTCTTCGTGTTTAGGGAATAGCACGGGTCCGCGGGGAAATGACGGGTCGCGGGGACGGGGTATGGCGGGGACGGGGACGGGGCTGCTTCTCTCATCCCGCGCCAAACCCGTGACCCGTCACACGGGTACACAACCCGCCGCCTGGTACTACAGAAAGTTGATGTTGGAATAATTATTTACAGGAACCTTCAGGCAGAGTCATAGGTAAGTAGATTACATACTACACAATTGCGAAAAAAAGTCCTCATGCTTCATAGTAGTGATATGTATGTAGGGGTACCCGTGAACCCGCGGGTTTTGCCTCTTCCCCGTCTGTCCCGTTGAATCCCCGTGACCCGTGAGGGCGGGGACGGGTTTTGACGGGGACGGGGACGGGTCAGAATTTTTTCCCCGCGGGATCCCCGTGCTGTTCCCTATTCGTGTTTCCAAAATAGACGGCCACGAGAAGTTCCAAATATCGTAGCAGACCAGTACAGCAGGAAATATGTCGACGTTTAAGTGTTGCACAGCAGTTGAGGAGGAAGAAAAGCATTTTGCAACGTTGATGTACACGAGAGTTTGAGAAAAGTTTATAAGTCCTCATTCCCACGCCAAGCTCCCAAAACGACGCCCAAAAGTACCAGCCGTTCTGACGAACTGCAGCCGGAGTTCGAAAAGAACGGATGGAACCAAGCCTAGGTGGGACACGTCCCTCTCCTCCCTTCGGTCGGAGTCGGGGACCCTACGCGGCTTTTTGTCACACCCTGTCACATAGTGCACTTCCTGCTAAAATCGAAGGTCTCTTCGGGAGCCTCTGGCATCCCGCTTACCCCTCCCGGGAAAAGCTGAAACTTGGTAGAATTCAGCTTTAGCATCTCAGGAGTGCGTCGACAAAGTTTGAGGGCCGTCGCCAAAAAGATGATGAACTTCTTCTGTAACGACATTTCTTAGAGCATTACTGGTGCAAAAATAGTAGTTAGGAATTCGTTCATTGTATAGGTAAGTGGTCTTCGAGTCTCTGATTGAGTCTTAGATCTTAGTCTTCATATGTGCTTTGCATCTCGACATTAGTTTACACTGCATTCATTGTGATAAGGACTGCCTATCGTATCATGGACAGTTTGCCTGAACAAAAGAGCAGTCTTATGGTAATCTCGCAGCGCAGGCATCATGGACAGTTTGCCTGAACAAAAGAGCAGTCTTATGGTAATCTCGCAGCGCAGGCAGTGCTGCAAAGTTATTACATAATCAACGCCGGCAACACAAAGGCATGCGCATTTCCGCACCAAATTACTCCAATTTTTCTTAGATATACGTATTTACAGCAGAGTAAAATGCGTAAAAATTTTTGGCTTGAGAGGTAGGCTAGAAGTACTACTTATGGAGGGGACAAAAGCGCAGCCAAAAGATTGGAGCGGAAGTGGCTGTGTTGACGCGGAAATGGTCTTCGGGTATTTTTGCGAGTTCTGCTTCGTTTCTGCTCGTAATTTTTGGCATGTAGACTCAGAAATGTTCACACTAAATATTTATCAAATAATATATATTCTTTGAGTGGAATTAGGAGCGAAAATGAAAGGAAATTGGTCGTGAGAATATCTGGTGATTATGTCATAACTTTTCAGCGCTGCCCCGCGCCTATACTTAGGTTTGCACCAGACTATATACACCACACAAAGTGTGTCAAGATGTGTATATAGTCTGGATACTCGAGACTAACAAAAGAGTGTTGTGTGCATATTTTGACATATCATTTTACTGCACAGATATCCGGAGATTTGGGGCCTTGGTGCATCGCTATTCCTTGCCTTATCGTACTGATATCTCGTCCTTTCAGATACTTGTAGGCTTGAAACCACGAGAATAGGATTCCACTCGTATTGACATGATTTTTGC